>JAXGGA010005198.1:17500-80369 GCA_038373865.1 Uloborus plumipes
TAGTCTGGCTCTGAGTTACAGCATTAACCATAGTTTACCATCAAATTACAAACAAAATAGGCATTATTGTACTCTATGTCTTCTAAATGAGTCTAAATGAACTCTGGGCAACCTTTATTGAAGCGAAGATCATTTTGTTTTTCAAAACTGTTGAAAACAATACTGTGATGAAATGGGAAAGAAAAATTGTTGCCACCGACACTTATAGCTTCTAATATAATAAACTTTCCGATATTGAGATCCATTTTATCGAATATTCTTTTTGGAAGTAAAATCTCCTGTTATTATCCCGTAAAATATCACTGTATGCCACTTCCGATTTCCAGAATTGAATTTTGTCTGAAATTTGTCATATCCTCTAAATGATTTTCCTTGAGAACCTGTCTCTGAGAGTTACTTCTTGGGACCCATTTCATTTTTCAAGATGTCAACAACATTCTTTCCTTACCTTTATCCCTTTTATCATCAAGGATCAAGATTTCCACATCATTTATTTTACTCCTGATGTCATTTTTGATATTATATGCAAATACATTAGATGTATTTTAACTCTACGAGATGGTTCTTTCTCAATTTAATAATGAGCAATGGTTGAACTAAACGACAGAAAATTTGATATACAAGTCAAAAATTTTATACTATTTATAAATCTGATATGAGAAATGCTAGTTCTGCGGACTAGTTGCCTTAAATGCCAGCTCCATCAACAAGTATTAAGATTAAATTAAAAATTTCAAAAAAAAAAAAAGACCGTGATTGCCGACCTCATATTAAAACGAACACTAGTCAGAAAGCATTTTAAATCTAAATATATTTAATTGTTTTCTAGAGGACATGGTAAACACGGGAAAGGAAAGATAATACTCACCAGTAAAAGTTACTAGTCGCAAAAGGGGAATAAAGAGGGGAAATTGAAAATCCTTATACTTAAATCTAAGGCACTTAAATCAATTACATGCATTTCAATTGTTAACAAATAGAAACTAGCAACAGATAAATATTTTAAATCATTGAGTTTTCTTTCCTAGTCGGTCAACAGTGGCATCGGTTTTCAATCACGTGAATAAAGGTTTAGCCGCATTTGCTAAAAAACTTCTATTTCGAGTTTTATATAACATGAAAGTTCCAAATACATTCTCACAGACACAGAAAATTTTTCTCTTTCATTTGGTAATATTGTTTTTATTTTTCAAATTTGTTTTCTCTTCAAAAATCGCGAAAAATGTTTTAAAGGGTTTTAACGGAAAGGGTGATGAATAGATCTAAAAGTTCGAACAAAGGAACGTAACACTTGTAAAGAACGTAAAACATGGAAAAAATTCGAAAAAAAAAAAAAACTAGTTGGGCATTACGAAATGAATACCTTTGCGCAACAAAGTAACAGTAGGAAGCACAACACAGTGCTGATCTCGGAGACGTTACTTTCAAAAGCTCATTCATTTTTGCTTTGAAAAAGGGGTTCCGTGAAACACCGAAAGACGAATCTGAAATCAGTTACTAATTTGTGATTTATCATTGTATTTTCCACTGTTACTTAGTTATATATTATTACGACACAAACATTTTGTGTCAATGCCGTATTCTGTTGTTAGTGTTAGCGTTAATTTGTGAACACTGATTTTGATAACTATTCCAATTTTGTCATAAACATGCGTTTTGTGATTTGGCAAATATTAGCTACTGTATGCAAATCCTGTATGTAATGTTAAGCAGAGATTGAGTCATATGCTTTGTAATTTCCGGATTTTCTGTTATATTCATTTAATTATCTTTAGTCATTCACCTTTGAAGGTGTAACTAAGGAGAGCACTGCACCCTAAATTGTTCCATTGGACCTCACACTTCATATAGTCCATATATCAGATTAGAAGCCTGCCAACTTCTCGCGTCCCGGTGCTTCACCAACCCAAACATTCTCACCGGCCCTTGCTCCTTCGCCGCAAGCAAGGGATAGTGGCGCAGCCAGACGGAGAATACAACAGTCCCGCTAGATCACCATGCAGGACATGGTGGCGAAAGAGCACACACATGACAACGCACACACGCACACAACTATCGCAAATCGTCATTGCAAAAAACCTATACTACAACGCAACCTTTCTTGGCAAAAACATCGTGACGTCAGCGTGACGTTTGCGTGACGTTAGCCTATGAAAAACGAGCTAGATAAAACGTCACAGCCTACTTGGCGAATTAGAGAAGATCGCTGATTGCTTGTGAGCTCTTAGTGACGTCACTGCCAAGTTAAGTTGCATTTTAGTATAATTTAAATTTGCGATGTCAACATTCTTTTGCAGTTTTAAACTTTACTCTCGAGGGTTTTTTTTTTTTTTTTTTTTTTCAAATTTTTTCCATGTTTTACAAGTGTTGCGTTCCTTTGTTCGAACTTTTAGATCTATTAATCACCCTTTCCATCCTCCAAATTTCGACAATAGTTCCATGTAGTACACCAGCTCCGAAAAATGCTACAAAATCAACCAACTCACTAAACCAGCACACATTTTTGATGGGAAATTCGAAACCCTTGAGACAACAAACAGCTCGCTTCGCTCATAAATCAGGTGTAAAGAAAGGCAATTACTTTCAAGAGGGTTTAATGAAGCACGCTAGAGTGTGTCAGTTTGGGAAGATGGCTGCCGCAAATCGATTTTTGAGCATCTATTGAATTTGATCTAATACGTCGACGGCGGACCCTAGGGAAATCGATTGCTCCTTTCTGAAATTTAATTGTTTTTATGTTTCAACACGGTGGGAAGGGTTTCCGAAAAGGATGAGAAAGAATAACATTAAGCAGTTAGAAGAGTTATACGTACAGATTTTTCAAACCGTGTTTATGAAGGGCTATTTTAGCAAATACTAATGATTAAAAAAAAACAAACACGGATTTTATTAGTATTTTTATTTATTTATTGTTGAGGTTATCGCACAGCCTTGTTTATGTTTAACTAAGTTTTATTGTTATTGTTGTTAAATTGGCAACGATAGTTAAATTGTAAAATATCTTTAGAATGTTAGTTTAGTTTTGAGTTAGCAGTTTAAGTTAGTTGTTTTAAGGAAAGCTGGTGTACTGTTATGTACGTTTGAGTTCAAAAGTTCTTTCCTGTAATAAACTTCGTCTTTTTCCTTTTGCATCGGGCCTCTGAACTTCTTTTAATCATAACAGCAGAGCGTGGTTCTGATATTGAACACGTTAGAAGTAAAGCATCGGAGCTGTTTAAAGGTATTTGTTTTCGGAACTGAGTTACTTGTTGGCGAAGTTTGAAATGGCCGTTCGTGAAGATAATAAGTATAGCGTTGATGCGTTCAATGGAAAGAACTTTGTTTTATTTCAACGCCGTGTAGAAGCTATTTTTGCGGCAAAAGAACTTGACAAATATTTAAGCGAAGAAGCCGATCCGACAAAGGATGCGGAAGTCAAGGAATCAAAAAAGGCTTATGCGTTATTGCTAACCCTACTGGACGATTCAATATTGGCGACGATGTCGGCAGAAAAATCTGCATTTCAGATTTGGACTAATTTGAAACAAAAGTATTTGAAGGTTAGCACAGTCAGCCAAATTCTCGTGAGGAAGAAACTCGCGACGTTGAAGAAACGGCGAGATGTTGGAATGCAGCAGCATATAAATGAGTTGTTGGCGATAGTAAATGAATTGAGACTTTCTGGTGCAGAAGTGAAAGATATGGACATCGTTATTTATATGCTGATGTCATTACCTGCTGAATATGATGTCATAAAATCTACTATTGAAAATCAGCCGAACGAAACCCTAACATTAGACTTTGTTATGCAGAGACTCTTAAGCGCTGAAGAACTAAAAACGGATAGAAAATCTGAAAATGTTCGTATTCCTGGCTCAAATGATAACACAGCATTTAGCGCTGATAAACGCAATATCACTTGTCATAAATGCAAAAAGAAGGGACATTTGGCGAAGTTTTGTAAAACAAAATTAGTTTGCTTCAACTGTGGATGCCAAGGTCATTATAAGAGGGATTGTAAATTTCCGCCAAAATCGGATTTCAAAGAATCGGCTGCAGCTACGTTTATGGCTGGAGACTCCGCTGAAAGTTTTATTTTGGACTCGGGAGCATCTACACACATGAGCAATAAAATTGAGTGGTTTGAAGATATGAAAGCTTTTTCTGGAACTGTTGCATGTGCTTCGAAAAATGATGTTTTGAAGGTAGAAGGTGTTGGCACTATACCAGGAATATTAAATGGCAAGAAAATAATTCTGAAGGATGTGTTGTATGTGCCAGAATTAAATGGTCAATTAATATCTGTCAAGAATATACAAAAGGCTGGCTATTGCGTGCTTTTTAAGAATAACAGAGCTGTTGTTGAAAAGAGCAATGAGAAGTTTGAAATTGCTAGACTGAATGAAAAAGGTGTGTATATGAGTCAATTTGAGCCCATTAAAGCTTCAACACATTATGTAAGTCAAAATGCGGATTTATGGCACAGGCGTATAGGACATCCCTCCAATAAGGTATTGAAAGAAATGGGCCTTCCTGTTCCTGAGTCACCATCTAATTTTTGTGAAGAATGTGTTACAGCTAAGCAGTCCAATACTCCTATGGGCAAGAACCCAAGAAGCAGAGAAAACGTTCCAATGAGGATGGTTCACAGTGACATTTGTGGTCCGATTGATCCACCTACTAGAGATGGCGAGAAGTATTTTGTCACTATCATAGACGACTGCTCAAGATTTTGTGAAGTACATCTTTTAAAGCGTAAAAGTGACATTTTCGAAGTATTCAAATCTTTTATCAAGCAGAATCCAGGTCTATATAAAATCAGGTGTGACAATGCTAAAGAATACGTGTCTGGTGATCTAGCGAGTTACTGCAAGGAAAATGGTGTCATGATAGATCCTGCCCCGCCATACTCAGCTCCTTTGAATGGTGTTGCCGAGAGAGCAAATAGGTATTTGTTGGAGAAAGCCAGAGCTCTAATTTATGAAGCAAAGCTCCCTAAATCATATTGGGGGTACGCGGTACAGACTGCAGCATACCTAAAGAATAGGTTACCAAATCAGACTGTAGGAGGCTTGCCCTTTCAGTTGAAATATGACAAGCCACCTGACATGAATATCATTAAGGTTTTCGGATGTGACGCATACATGCGAGTGCCTGACAATCTCAGAAAGAAGTTGGATCCAAAATCCAAGAAAATGATTTTTATAGGATACAGTAATATGGGTTATCGACTACTGGACCCAACTACAAACCGTGTAGTGGTATCACGAAACGTAGAATTTAATGAAACGAAAAGTAAATGCATTTTAATTCAAGATGTAGACTATGAAGAAGCTACATTTGATGAAGTTATCACCGATCAAACAGATGGAGAAGCATCAAGTTCTGATGAAGTTGCTGAAGAAAGCACAAGACCAAAAAGAAATGTGAAACCACCAGCTAAGCTAGATGACTTTCTCGTGTATGAAGCAAGCTTAGCAACTTTTGATACAATTTCATATGAGGATATAGAAAAATTGCCAAATGAAGAACAATTGCTTTGGAAGAAAGCAATGAGTGAAGAAATCGAGTCGATGAAGAAGAACAAAGTTTGGGAACTCGTCGAACTGCCGAAAGATGAGAAAACATTGTCCTGCAAATGGGTTTTGCGAAAGAAAAGAAATGGGTCCCACAAAGCGCGGATTGTTGTTCGAGGATTCCTTCAAAAGTATGGAATTAATTATTTTGAAACTTATTCACCAGTTATCAGTATGTCTTCTCTCCGACTTGTGTTAAATATAATGTATCAAAAGGAACTGAAAATATTTGCATTAGATGTCAAAACAGCATTTCTAAATGGTGAACTGAACGAAACAATATTTATGGAACAACCGATTGGATACAATGATAATAGTGGTCGTGTATGCAAACTTCTCAAAAGTTTGTACGGGTTAAAGCAAGCGCCAAGACAATGGTTCAAGAAATTTGTGGATTTTGTGTATCGGTTGAATTTTCAACAACATAATAGTGAGCCGTGCATATTTATGAAAAGTAGTGAAAAGAGTGAAATTATAATGGTACTGTACGTTGACGATTTAATGATTGCTGGTTCTAATGAATCGGAAACTAGAGTTGTAATTAACCTTCTTATGAACGAGTTTGAAATGTCAAAAGCAGAAGTTGCAACAGAATTTCTAGGAATAAATTTTGAGTATCTGCCCGATCGCTTTTGCCTAAGTCAAGAATCATATGTCAAGACTATTCTGGATAGGTTTAGAATGACGGACTGCAAGCCTTGTGACACGCCACTTACTCCAAAGTCAACATCATCTGATTTTATGAATGGGAAGGACTTTCATGGTCCTTATCGTGAACTTGTTGGGACATTACTCTACTTAGCTATGACTACTCGTCCAGATATATTATATTCAGTCAATTGTTTGAGTCAAATGCAAGACCAGCCAAAGGATAATGCATGGTCTGGACTTAAGAGAATATTACGATATCTAAAAGGAAGTTCGAAATTTAAATTAGTTTTTCATAAAACTAACTTGGATGTTCCTATTATCTCTGTTTTTGTTGATGCTGACTGGGGAGCAGATGCGACAGACAGAAAATCTGTATCTGGGTATATTATACTGCTAAATAATTGTCCTGTAACCTGGTCTGTTAAAAAGCAAACTTCAATAGCGTTGTCTTCAACTGAAGCAGAGATTTTAGCCTTGGGAAAAGCTGTTCAAGATCTAATTCCAATCTATAATACCACTAAAGAGGTGCTAAAGTGTGAAAATATACGTACAACTATTTTTGAAGATAATCAGTCGGTCATAAAAGCTATTTTGAGTGAAAATCATTGTGGTAGATTGAAGCACCTGGATATAAAGTTGAAGTACATTCGGGAGACTATAAAACAGCACAACTTCAATCTTGAATATGTTTCGAGTACAGATCAGCTAGCTGATATGTTTACCAAAAGTTTACCCAAACCAAGGTTGAATTATTTACGAAGCAAGTGTTGTGTTATGTGCGATTAAGGGAGGGTGTTGAGGTTATCGCACAGCCTTGTTTATGTTTAACTAAGTTTTATTGTTATTGTTGTTAAATTGGCAACGATAGTTAAATTGTAAAATATCTTTAGAATGTTAGTTTAGTTTTGAGTTAGCAGTTTAAGTTAGTTGTTTTAAGGAAAGCTGGTGTACTGTTATGTACGTTTGAGTTCAAAAGTTCTTTCTTTAATAAACTTCGCCTTTTTCCTTTTGCATCGGGCCTCTGAACTTCTTTTAATCATAACATTTATTTTTTCTTTTTTTGATGTTAAGAAAAGAGAATGTGCTGAAATACAAAATAGTAGGCGTTCACTTTACCAACTCTTTTAAAAAGAACAGAATTTTATATGAAGTAACGTTCATTAAAAATAGATTTTAGAGTGAATTTATTGAATTTTAAGGACTTTTTTCAACATCTGTTAACTAAACTATAATTTTAAACGCAAGTAAATAAATAAAGAGCCCCATGAGACCTCGATAGTGCAGTGGGTGGGACAATTGAACACATTTTCTAAATATTGTGTTAAAAATTGCAATCTACTGATACATCATTGCAAATTTGTTTTCTTACGATGCATTATTTCTTTGAAAAGAAACATATTGAACTGTGCATTTATCAATGTAAATATGTAAAACGTTTTGAGATCTTTTTTTTTCTTTTATGTGTGTGTGTGTGTGTGTGCAATTAGGAAAATATTTTGTCATTTTAATCAAAAGAGGTAGTTGAAATGCACGAATAAATTGTAACAAATTAGTAAACTAGTATGATAACCTAATTTGCTCTATAATAAATGTACTAACATGCTATTGGCCCCCACTGCAATGTATTGACAAAAAAAAAAAAGAAATGTATGGAGAAAACTCCATTGTTTTGGTTCAGACTAGTAACTCGGACCCTCTTTGCAGCCTTACTAAGACTTCTCTTTCTTATTGAAAAACAAAGTACATTTTACTCTTCAAGAATGACTAAATAGAGCATATATTTAAAAACATATCATTAATTGGAAAAATTTATTAAAGTTGAAAAAAGAAAGTGTGATCTAAGTGTCAAACAGAACTTCCACCATTTTCGTAAGAATAACCAGATTCGTAGCATAGAGTTCGTGTAGTTATTCGATTCTAATGAACGATGACAGACAGGAAAGGACAGCACTCCAGTTTGTTAAATAGCTCAGTCACTTCGAATAATGAATGGCATCTCCTCTTTACCATGTGGTGTTGACGTTTATCCCAAGATTTTAAAAAATCAATCGTTGTGACTCCGACAAAATTTTCAAATCTCATTATCTGGGATAAGTTTCTAATTACTGCCTAAAATAATCAATAATTACCGGAAGCGACTATGAAACTCTCGTTAAATAAAGATTAAATAAAAATAACTTTGTCTTTCCCTGATCCAACAGAAACGCTGCAGGGAATATAAATGGACTGATATTGTAGCTTCAGACTTGTGAATTCCGGATAAACTTGGTATATTATTATCCTATTACTAACAGGAATAAAACAATTTCTACACTGTTGTTTTTACAGTTTAATTCTGTCAGCGCAGGTTCTAGTTTAAAACTAAAATGCACGGTAATAAACTTCAAAATTGGCAACTTTAAAGATTTTTACCGTAAAGTTAGCAATTTTACAGTTTAGTACTGTAAAGCTGGCAATTTTTACATTTTATTAATGTAAAATTAGCAATTTTTACTGTTTATTACTATAAAATTAGCGATTTTTACTGTTTATTACTATAAAATTAGCTGTATTATATTGTAAAAACAACATTCATTTTTTACAGTGCAGTACGAAACATAAATACCTTCGTGCTTATAAAATAAAAGCAAATAAAACAACGTTAAGAGCACAAATGCGTATTGGTGTCTTCACATCCGCAATTTCACATTTTGTGCGTTGAAAAATGCGTTTCTTGTAACGCCAAAACACGTGTCTACAGTGTTCCTCCGCATTTGTGACTTTAATGTTGTTTATTTGCTTTTGATCTCTGGTACGTTCATACAGAAAATAATTTCTATTAGAAAAAAATTAAGTCACACAACTTTATTTTTCTGGCTGCATCAGAAAGTCTTTCGTCGGATGTTTCTGCATCCATAAGCTCACAATTTTTTGAATTGAAAAAGGCTCTCCTTGTAACGCCGAAACACGTGTCTGCAGTATCCCTGCACATTTGTGTTTTTTTAACGTTGCATTTATCATTTTTACATGTTATAAATTAATTTTACTTATGGAAGGGGCTATAAGCTTCATGTCCCTCCCCTTCGCTACACCACTAATTCCACTAAGCGGACTTGACCAGCAGAAATATATGTAAACAGCGCGTTGAAACTCCTAATCTCTGCGTCATCAGGAATGGTTAAGACACCATTTTAACATTAAATCCCCTTTCCTTGCAAAATTCCTCATAAAACATCCATTCTTTCTCCATTCTGGATACACGCACAAAGCTCATCGCTTTGAATAAAGCCCTCATGCAATTTGGCATTGCAGTCACGCTACTTGTAAAACTACCCGCAGGCCCTCATTTCCATGGTTTGGCTCGCGAGCCGGATTTGTGTTTGACATTGCCTGATTAAGGAAACTGCTTCACATGGCCGGCTGCCTCGCTGAAAGGAAGTCCGGGGCCCGGATCATCGATTAAGCAAACAGCTGCTTCCAAAGAAGAGAGTTTTAACAAGCGCTCGTAAAACTCAATTTTAACAATCGAACAATTCATGAGAAAAGTTTGTTCTGGCGGGACATATATTCGGAATTGAACTGTCTTTGTTTTGGAAGAAGTAGTATCAGACTTCCCTTTGGTTCCCAAAGTTTGTACAGGAGATGAATTATGATTGGTATTTTTATTATGTTTATGATGACGTAGTTTTACAAAGTATAATACCTTTTTAACCCGTGGATTAGTTTCGGGCAAACAAATAAGCTCAATACTTGTTTGAATATTGGTATGATTCAATGGTATGAAAATCTTTAAACAATTCCACCGAACGATTTTTAGTAGAAACATTCTGAGAGTTCTCCAATCTGTCAGTTCAGAAATAGAAGCCTTTCAGCTTCTCGCAACCATGTGGACCACGGAACAAATCACGCTCAAGATAGGACATATGGTCACCTTGCAGATAACCAATACTTGGAAACAATTTTTAAAAAAGTAACATTAGAAAATTCACTCATGATTGTTTTTTATTATTAAAAAAATATTATTGTTTTAAATTAAATAAAGTGAGCTTTCTTATTTGAACACTATGTCATCTACAAAAAAAAAAAGAAAAAAATCTACTCATCGCCCCTTTTCTTCCCACCGCCACACACTTACACGCACTTATCTGCAAGATATTCCTGAAAAAAAAATAATATAATTCATTTCAGTTTGCTGCTTTAGGAATTATTTGTACAATTTTCTCTCTCAAGTTAAAATGTACTCGAAACAATTTATGTATCACACTAACAGTTAATGTGACAAAATCCATCTTGAATCATGTACATAGTTTTTAAGCGAGCAAAAACATGATACACTACAGAACCAGTAGATGAGGCTCAGCTGCAAATGTCATAACCTAATTTCATATTGCTATCGACCCGCGATTACTGAAGCATTCCTCTCGAAATTTCGATAGCTTTATAATTATGACATCAACTGCACTTGTCATATATACCATTAAATTGCGGCCGCTATCTCCAGTTAATAATAAGAGCGAGATCAATCGCTGCTCACTTATCTGATGGCTGTAATTCTACATGTTTCCGTATTATTGGCCAAATCGTTTGAAATGTATCCTCTCTGATCGATTAGTAGGATTCCAGTATGGACAATTTCATAATTTTCTGAACCAAAGATAAGCAGAAAATAAGAAATTTATTAAGATTTATGATAACAAAAAAGCTCAAGTAGTTTTTTTTTTTTTTCGAAGTTTTTTGAAAATTTGTATGCGTGTTGTGGTTTGTACATATAATTAGATAATAATTTATTATCATACAGTTTATTATCATTGAAGTTTTTTAATTTGTTTGTTCTCCAAGTTCATATTAGTTTTTAAAAATCACCTATAAAGAAAAATAACTGAAAAAAAAATAAAACGCAGCGGTAAGAAATCCATTGTTCTGGAACAGAAACAGACTCCATGGCATCATAGGAAAAAAAAGCTTGTTTGGTCACATCATTTTAAGTAAAGTTCCAACTGAATATTGAAAAGTTGCATCCAAGCGCTACACCACTTCTGCTTCAAATCGACGCTTGAAAACTTCTATTTACTATTTCTTCCCCTACGTCATCAGTTCCAATTTGACGGATGCTTCAAAATCGATTGATCATCCTATTTACGTCTCACTTCCCCTTAAAGTGGCTCTCTTGCACTTTTCGCAGCAATTCCTTTGACATTAATACCTGCCTCTAAACCTTATTTAGAGCCTCTCTTGGACAGAAATGTCTCCTAAAGGGATTTCTTAGTTCCCGACGTAAGGTACTGAAAGTATTTTCGTGTTCACTCATTGATTTCATGTTATCCATTTATTTCAGTGGCATCTCGTGAATATTCACGATGCAATTTTTACTTCGTCAAAATTTGCTTTATGCTAGAAATGAATTATTTAGCCATGCTACGTACGCTTAGGCAAGCATATTAAATACATTTTTATCTTGCAATTTTTTATTTGGTCTCGTTTTTACTTTACTGGTTGCCTCTTGTCATTCGTTAAAAGTATTGTATGTAGGTCTTTTAAGCCTTAAAATAATGTGTTTCTTCTTTGATACTTCTCAATGAAATGCTGTTGTAGGGCTAATTTTTTCGCATTTTCCGTTTTGTGCTAACATGAGCAAATCAATGTGTCCTGATTCCACATACAGTTTTTCCTATCTGAAGCATAGATTCTTCACATTTTATAGTTAGGCTTCTAGTGATTTATCCTGAATTTTGTTGATAGTCATTGCAAATGCGAATCCAACATAAAATTGCAAGATTTCAATTCGTAGGACACAATGTTGGGCAAAAGACAATGTGGGACAAAACTAGTTTTCTTTTCTTCAGAGAAAGAAGAGAGATGAGAAAATTTTAATCTGCAGCTGAAATTATTGTCTTAAGATTTAAAAATCAAATAATCCTAATCACAGAATCATGAATTTCATTTCATGCTCGTTATTGTTACTTCATAATTATTGTTAACTTGCACAACGAAAAGGCACTCTGTATTTTGTGTTTCACCCTACTGTTTCGTTTTCAAACAACGAAAATTTAATTTAATTGCGAAGGCTTTTAAGATCCAAAACACTTAAGCATATTTTAAATGATTGCAAGTTGGTTTTCTGAACAATTTAAATACACTGCGATGCAAAAGTTTAGACAAATGGCAAATATGTGAATAAAAAGAAAACTATTCAACGAAATGCTTTCAAATTTCTACTGCAGGTACACAATATGGTCCCAAATACGTGTCTGGAGTTCTTAAAACTATAACTGGAATCAAATTTTGGATATTACAAAAGACATTTTTTTACATTGTTGCAAAAGTTTAGACAATAGTCAGATTTTATGCAAATATCCCTTGAAATGTGATTGGTGGAGGAAGTGCTGGACTTTATTATTCATTCATAAAGTGCAGAGATTGTTGAATAAATAATCAAAATCTCAAAAGCTCTGTAGTTCTCGTGCAAAGAAGATGAGAAAGTTTGGAAGCCGAAACTTTAAAATTAACCTACTTTATTAATTTTTTGTCTTTTAAATCGGCTCTAGTATGGTAGTACGTTGTTTTTTACTTTGTGGAGAGCAAATTCAGACATGCATATCGATCAAAAGACCAAGAAAAAAATATATTTCTTAAAGATGAAGGAATTGAAAAACGGCTCGAACAGACGATTCGCCCCTTAATCCTACAAAACTTCAACTTGGGTCAAAAACAGCACGTGACAGCATAAGAAGATGAACAACTGAATCGGAATGCATAAAAAAAACAAAGAATTGTGCTGGAGCCTTTTCGGACAGAGTGTCCCAAATAAGCCAGATTTTATTGGTAAAAGCAGCACAGCATATGATCATTGGATATTTCTCAAGTCCCGCGAAAAGAATTATAATCCATCTAGGCTATCCTAATTTTAATAATTTTTATCAAAGAAAGTACCATTCATTTTTTAGTCACGATGATACATATGCTGAATTTTAACATTAAAATCTGGATTATTTGGGACACTCTGTCCGAAAAGGCTCAGGCACAATTCTTTGCTTTTTTTTTTTTTATGCATTCTAATTCAGTTGTTCATCTACTTATGCTGTCACGTGCTGTTTTTGACCCAAGTTGAAGTTTTGTAGGATTAAGAGGCGAATCGTCAGTCTGAACCGTTTTTTCAATTCCTTCATCCTTAAGAAATCTAATTTTCCTTGGACTTTTTGATCGATACGCATGTCTGAATTTGCTCTCCACAAAGTAATAAACAATGTGTTACCATACTAGAGCCGATTTAAAAGACAAAAAATTAATAAAGTAGGTTCATTTTCAAATTTCGGCTTCCAAACTTTCTCATATTCTTTACACGAGAACTAAAGAGCTTCTGAGATTTTGATTTTTTATTCAGCAATCTCTGCACTTTATAAATGCATAATACAGTCCCGCATTTCCTCCGCCAATCACATTTCAAGGGATATTTGCATAAAATCTGACTATTGTCTAAACTTTTGCAACAATGTAAAAAAATGTCTTTTGTAATATCCAAAATTTGATTCCAGTTATAGTTTTAAGAACTCCAGACACGTATTTGGGACCATATTGTGTACCTTCAGTACAAATTTGAAAGCATTTCGTTGAATAGTTTTTTTTTATTCACATATTTGCATTTTGTCTAAACTTTTGCATCGCAGTGTATTATATTCTTAAAATACGATTAAAAAAAACAATGCTGAAATGTACATCGTCACAAACTGAAACTGAAATAAAACTGACAAAAATTATTTCCTTCAAAACATGCAAGTAACACAGAAATTTCGATTTCCCTAGCGAATGATTAGCATTGTTGCTGACACTGTGATCGTATATTTCAAGTTTTTTCTTTCCCTCCAAAACGTACACAGATATTTGCATTTTTATTAACTCTCGGTTTAATCGAGTTAGTAGGAAAGGAAAACGAAAGAGCCCATTTTCACTGACGATGCATTTTTCGTGCGAGAAATGTAAAACCTAATTTGCATGATATTGCTTCTCTCTCCCAAAACAGTACATAAACTAATGGCCCGAAATATTTTCAGACAAACGTTATAACAAAAATATAAGTCTGAGACTAATTCAATTTTACAAATAATATTTAGCTGAAACTATAATAAGCCTCTAGACTGCAATGTCAATAAAAACGAGATGTTTCAATACAATTTTAATATTAAAACATCTTTTCAAAAAAAATTACAAAAAGATCATTATTTGTAATTTTAAGAAAAATCTAGTTTTTTAAACTGTTATTGAAATATTTTATATGTTTTTGAGTTCAAAAAGTATAATTTGATGATGAAATGTAAGGAATTAGTCAGTTAGAACACTGTTAAATCTCTAGAACGTAAATTTGCCGAAAAAGAATTCATTTTCTAAGAATATTAAGTTATAAATATTTCTAAGTTAATTTGAAAATTTTCTGCTTAGTTGTATTATAAAAGTGCTAAAATAAAAAATACCTTTACTTTGTATATTAAAGATGCCTAAATATTCCTGGATATTTCGAATTATGAGTTTAAGTTTCGTCACAGATCTTCTGGGGATAAGATGTGTAGTAAAATTGTCTAATTTAACTCAGTGAGAACATAATATTTAGCAATGAGACTTTATTTAACTAGAGAGCTAAAAATGTGATTGAAGGCACAAAAAATGTTATTAATTATTTCTTGTAATATTGAGCTAAACTTTCACAATGGATCATCCAATGGATTCCAATTCTATTTATTTGTAAAAAGTACTTTTTTTAGTACATTTGTCTATCGTTTTCAAATAGGCAAAGAAAATTTTCCATTAAAGTTTTCTTCTTTTTTTATCAGCACATGGGTATAAATTTCCTTTTTTTCATTTCTTCTGGTAGCGTCGAACTTTACTCGATGTGCCAAATTAAATCTAATTCCATTTTTTAATTTCAGTTTTTTATGCTGGTTTGTTCATTTCCTTTAAGTAGCAATAAAAATACGTTAATTGAGTCCATGAGGGCTCTTAGTAGAAAGCTGAATATTTTAATTATATATTAAACACACATAAAGCAGTCAATCCACAAAAACATTTATTTAAATGACTCAATACAAATTTCGCAGTTTGTTTCAGTGTTTTAGTTTCAGGTTTCAAGTTGAATACGCTTCTCTGGTGGTCGCCACAGTTTATTTGGTTGAACTCGTTGTGTGTAGAACGTTTAAGTGTTGGCTGTTCATTGTCGAACGTACTTAAACCCAGGTTTAAATTCATAATAGTGTTATAAAAAGTGCATTAGCCATAGAATTTCAATGTAGTATTTCGTAAGGCAGCAATCTTGCAAACGGTTTATTCAAGATTTAAAAACTGAGTTCGAAATTCCTCAACACAATTGAAATGATGCAAAAGCATCGACTTTGAACGCAACAAAAAAACTATCTCATGCATGAAAATTCTTTTGGCGAGCACTCCAGCCCTTCGATTAATATATCAGACTTCAAAAAAGCAATTATTGTCAAAGAAATCACCCTGGAGAGATTGGAAGAGATACTCGAAGAACAAAGAAGGCGTATTGGAAAGATATATTGATTTTAAGCATTCATCACGTTGAAGATGTAAAACCATGAAGAGCAATAACAACTAGAAAAAAAATCGATTTAGAAAAAATTTCATTCCGACCCTTTTTATCGTATGAATGAAGATCTTTCGAAGAAGTTGCAGTTAGCAGCAGAGACAAAACCATTACATTCATATTTATAACGAGAATAATGTTCTCTTATCTAGTAGTAGTTCGAAAAATGATGTTATTCCATTCAAAATGAAAACCCAAAAAGGGATAATACTTGCATTAGTTAATAATGAGTGTTTATAACTTTACTAGCTGAAGGCACGTGTATCTGCTAGCTATACGAACTTGAAGTAGCGTTATGTGAAGATTGAAAGCAATTTTTTTTGAAGAGAATTGAATTGTTTTTTTAATAGATTTTGATTCTTAAATGTTTACCTAATTTTCTAACGAAAATCGGGCATTAATCAAACGCAGTTAAAAATTTAAAAAGCTATTAGTTTTACCTTTTATATCAAAATAATTTAAATTCAATGAATTTTTTTTTAATCTAAAAGATATTTCATAATGCAATTATGAATAAAATAGTTAATACTTTAAAGCTCCAACTCAGATAATCCAAAACATCAAACATTTCCAGTCTAATGCGATTTCATGACTTTCATTGGAAGAAAACTAATGCTTACTGAAAGGATTAACCGAAAGTTTATGGTCTATCCCAAGCCTCGCCAACTCCTTTTCAGAAAGAAACCATGTAAATCTTCTTTATGGAAGGAAACTTAGCCCAACAGCAAACAGAATATAATCCAGTAACTTGAATCAACACTTCCTGTCGCAGCCGGAAAGTTGTTTCACCATTATGGAGTGGCAGTGGATTAGTTCTTGATACCGTGAGCCATGGGAGGCTTTCATCTCGCAACAAAAGAATGGATTATTGACTTAAGTTATATAGTTAGAAGATTATTTTCTCAGAGGCTGACGTGATACAGATATCATATCTCAACATGCTGGACATTAAATAATTATTATCCAAAAACGTCCTGATGAGGAATTTCTGTTAAAAATATTTGCAATTTATAAACGTCGTACAAGCTGTTACTATTTATTAGTAAAAATTAATACTGTTCCACTAATCAAACATTTTTAGAATTTCATAGATGTATACGTGCATATCCTTTTTTTTTTTTTTTTTGTGCAATTATGAAAGAGGTAATAGTTTAAACAAGTTTTTAATGCCAGCTTTAAAAATTTTTCTGAATCACATGATTTTTTTTAACTACCGATTGAAAACATTCTGACAGTTTAAATGTAAAAAATCAAAACAAAGTACAAATATCTTCTTTCCAGCCGTCTTTCATTTCACTCCCAGAAAGCTTCGAAGTGAAATTTAATCTCACTTTTATTCTCTTCTCTGTTTTTGTATATTTTCATGCTCCAAAATGAATTTCACTGATCTAAAAAATGTCAAAAAGCATTTTCACGCCTTGCAAAATAATCTAGTCATACCTCTGACTGCTAGAATTATTTATATTCTACTCTGGTTCGTCATTTAAAGAGGCCTGGGGGAGTGAATTTCTACCCCCCCCCCTCCTTTCCGTGGGCTTTGGAAAATTAATACATTTACATGAAAGGGGGAATGGCTGTTATAGATTTTGTGTAATTTACATTGAGCGCATATCCCCCCCCCTTTGATAAATTCAAAATTTCGAACCTGATTTCACTAATTGTTTTGAAAATGTAATTTTAATTCATACTTAAGCAACACTAAAAGAAATATTACATGATTTAACAGACAGAAAACAGCATTCTAGTTCAAGAACAGTAACTTCCTGCGTTTCTCAACAAATCCAACCTTAAGAGCGAATAGCTTCTTAAACCTATAAATCAGTCACGGAAGTGGCGATTACTGTCGCAAAATGCCCCGTGCAGAAATCTAGAGGAGTGCTTTAAAGATAGACGAAGTGTAAACGGAGAATAATCGATTTTAGAACATCCATCAAAGTGGAACCGATATTTAACTGAAGAGGTTGCAGAAAATCGATAATATTCTTCGGGACTTAATTACTTTTTAATGTTCTGCTTGAAAATGAATTTTTCGATGAAATAAAGGATGCAAATCTTGGTGCTTAAAGTTTTGGTTGAAATTGTACGTGCATAAAAAACATGTTGTGTTTTTAAACGTCAGTTACAAATTTTGATAAAAAGAAATTAAAATTTATTGCTTTTGGAAAAAACCTGATGATTTCGATACAGTTGAAATACAACACCAGCACTAAATCTGAAAAGACATACTCGTAGTTTTCTTTCTTTTTTTTTTTTTTGTGTGTGTGTGTGTGTGTCATTATGCAGTCAATTAAACAGTGTTGTCTGATGTTTCATCAAATAATATGTAGCAAAGTAATAGCTCTTTTGAAAAATTTTAGTCGTAAATGTACAAAAGCTTCGATTTTAACACTAATTAGAGAACTCGTATTAAAATTGAAATTCGATTTTCATCTTTGTTACACTCAAAAACTGTCAAAAGAGACAAAAACTCTAGCCTCTTAAGGGGGGGGGGCAATCTTCAAGGCTCAATTTAAGCAAAGATTTGAATTTCTCCTATCTCTCTTTTTCTCTCTTTCTAGATATCAAACAACATCAAACTTTTTTTTTTCAAGTAATGAGTTCTTGTTTTTCTCTAGCACATTATACGAGATTTTTTTAGTAGCATATTTTATGCCTTGATCTACGAGTGTTCTAACAAAAATGCACCTGTTCTTCGGATCGCAATCGAAATTTCCATATTTATGACAAATTGCGTTCGAGTAGAATACTTTATTTTCTCAATTTTAAAAGGAAAAAAAGTCTGTTTGGTTCCATTGAGCTATTTATAGATGCCTCTTTTTCGTTTTAACATTTTTTCAGCTTAGTCTATGCTTTATTTGACGTGAAATCAGATTTTCTAATGAATAAAACAAAATACATCTGCAAGGAAGGAACTATCAGATTTTCACATTTCATTTCAATAGTCTGGCTCCGAAAAATGGAGCAATTCTAGTCAAACTCAATGTCTACGACAACAATAAAGGAATTAAAGTATAATACAATACTTTCCAAAAATATTCAGACCTCATCCACTCGTTATTAATCATGTTTGCATGCGCTTGAACGACTGAAAAACTTAAAATAACAGCTTGTTGTCTTTTTTAAATTTTAGGCAGTTTAGATGTTTTACAGCATTTGCTTTTAAAGTTATTAATTTAAAAATAGCGCTGTCTGAAAATGCTCAACGTTTCAGTTTTTTTCACAAAGCGTTATACAATTTTAAAAGTTTTTAAGTTTTTTTAATGTCTTCTATTACAAAAATTTCCTTTTTTTGTATAAAATCGACACAAAATTTAAAATTACTGCTCTCCCCCCCCCCCTTTCTCTCTCTCTGACACAAAATTTAAAATTACTGCTCCTTCCCCCCTCTCTATTTCTGTATTTCTCTCTCTTTCCCTATTTCTTTCTCTCTTTCTTTTTCTCTTTCTCTTTCTATATTTCTCTCTCTCCCTCTTTCTCTCTGTGTCTCTCTCTCATTCACTTCTTCACAATTTTTTGCAACCTTCTTATATAGTGAATAATGGTTGTATTGAAAGGTTTCTACATTCTTAATATTCTGAAAAGAGACTCTAAACCTGCAAGGCTGAGTCAATAGAACGAACCATACGACCAGCTGGGCTCTGGGTAACCACTTCTCGAAGATGGTTGAGAAGATCACGTGTCATTTTCATCCAAACAAAAGTCAGCTGCTTTAATAGAAATTTCTAATAGAGTTAGTTCTCATTTCTCAGTTCAAGTAATCAAGCATTAACCAAAAGCATTCAATCGAACAACTGGACACTCATTGACTTTGGTAACCAATATAACGCACATCCATTTCAATACTAAAATACAAACTGATATTTACTTTCAGATTTTATGATCGTATTTCAGTGCCAACATAGATGTGAAACTGAATTTCATTTGGCCATATCTGCGAATATGCTATAATATTCAACTTAATCCCTTCTTAGTCTCTATTTAATTTCAAAGTTCTACATGCTATACTACCATTGCAATTCTGCCATGAAACTGAAAGTTAAAAACCTGCCATTTTGGTCGTATTGAATTGGATGTACGACATGATCAGTTGCCTGGGTGACCTTAGAGAGTGTGGGTTAAGCAGTCTTCATATTCGAACGCGACTTAGTAGAAGTAAAATGTACTTTTTAAATCTGTACCTCAGAACCAGAACGACGTAAGTCTAAGAATAGCGATTTTCTCTTTATTACCGCATTAGGTGTAGAATCTTATTCCGCATCGACCCATGAGGACGTTATTCTATAAAAGAAATTCCTTCACAATTATTTAGCAGCATTAAAAGAGCGCGAGTCTTTGGCACGTACTGGACAATCGTTTTCGCCCTCTGCTGAAAGGTTACGAAAATGGACTTACGTTAGTCTGGTTCCGAGGGTACAGAAATAGCAATAGATTTTTACAAGGTTAGAAAGATTTTTTTATTTTTTTGTAGTGGCAGGGAAAACTACCTGGGAAGAAGCTTAACACGAAATACAAGCAAATGAACAACAAGAAACAGAATAGGGACAATGTTATAGAAAATTAAAAAAACAGCTGCACAAGAAATTATTTTTGAAAATATGTGAAAAAGTATTTTGTGCAATAATATCACGTATTTGGTTTTAAAATACATTTCATCAAAATTCAGCCTTATCAAACACAAAATACCTTACTTGAATTCCCACCATTTTTCCTCAGGCGGCGAAGAAGTGGGAATTCCATCTACCTGAAGAACCGCCGACGTGAATCTAAATCCTTTTGTCCAGATCAATTCCTCTTACGTTTCCATGGCAACATCTTAATACATGTTCAGTCTTTGAAATAAATTTTAGTTTATTAAGTTACGATTTTTCGCATATTTCAGAAAATGAAATACCGACGTTTGAGAAAGAATGCTTGAGCTAATCTTTGATTAAAATTTTCATTTTACTTTTATTAATTCAGGATGGGAGATTGTTTGAAGGGTAACTGAAGGCAAATTCGGATCTAAGGTTGAAGTAAATTTAATTTTCATGTACTGGAGGGCTTAAGTTTAAATTAATGTTTGAATGAAGCTTCGTGAGAATTTATATGAAGTATTTTTATAACCTTTTTTATATCAATCATGATTCAAACACCACGATACGAATACTAATACAAGCACTAATAATATATGATAATGGTCGACATGATTCAAACAATATTCGTTCTGATCTAATTTCCCTGCATCTTAACAATTTTACACAACAACATTTTGAAAGGTAATTATAGCTCAAACATATAGCGATAGAATGGCCAGGTTTCGACATAATAAAAAAATGTATATTTTAGCATTTGTTAATAAACCGGATGTATACAAATTAGTAAACCAGAAATAATTGCTTATTTAATGTAATTTACAGGAAAAAGGGAAAGTGCTAATTGCTGTAAAATTGAGAAATACCAGTCCCAGTTTACCGTTTATTACAAATGTTCGACAACAATTCCTTTACAAATGTCCCATCAGTAAATCAGTTCTTACCAGATTTGTCAGCATGTTTCCATCGATCAAATTAATTGCAATACAGTTATTTAACGTGTTTTTGAGCCGAAAGCTTTGCGCCACTTCATATTTGTTATAGTATGATATATTTTTAATTCATCAAGAGCAAATATTTTGCGACCTCGTCAAAGGAATGAATCACTGGAACTTCTTGTATTGCACAATTTAATTCAATAAAAAATATCATATTTAAAGTTCACACATACTATTTTCAGCAAAATGATAAGTAGTTTCATCTTCCTACATTCAATTATAAAGTTTTATATTTAGAAAAAGACACCTTATTCTGACATGATTAAAATTTTTCTGTTTATTATTTTTTTTAAGGCTACAGTGGACAAATAAAATTGATTTTTTTCAATTATTGATTTATATGTCGAAAACTTTGTGTGCTTGTATTATTGTATATTTACGACATCTAAAAGCATAAAAAAACACAAATTAGTGCAAAAGCAATGAATATTTTTTTTCAAATTTCAAATTTAAACATTTTTTTAACAAAATTTCAAAATGTTCCAGGCGTCGCAATTTTTTTTCAAACTTTGAATTTCTACTTAATTTCCAATCATTAGGCATGGTGGCACAAAACAATGCATTACATGCAATGTTTTATGAGATAGTTTATAAAAGATGGCTGAAAATAAAAATTTTCAGTTGAAAAAATCATATAAATTTTCATTTTCAGCCAATTTTTTTTAAACTATCACATAAAACATTGCATGTAATGCATTGTTTTGTGCCACCATGCCTAATGATTGGAAATTAAGTGGAAATTCAAAGTTTGAAAAAAAATAGCGACGCCTGGAACATTTTGAAATTTTGTTAAAAAAATGTTTAAATTTGAAATTTGAAAAAAAATATTCATTGTTTTTGCACTAATTTGTGTTTTTTTATGCTTTTAGATGTCGTAAATATACAATAATACAAGCACACAAAGTTTTAGACATATAAATCAATAGTTGAAAAAAATCAATTTTATTTGTCCACTGTAGCCTTAAATAAAATGCATTCATTGTAAAATAATTTATACGTTCTCAAAAGGTCATAAGCAATAACCCTGAAGTTCTAATAAAAATGAGCATTATACAGACAAGAAATAATTTGAAAAAGTTCAAGCAGAAAACATCCTTTCACTGCATTAAGGATGCCTTTACGCAACGTAACATAAGCAGTTAACTGTTGAAGTGAGCATTGTAATCTTGTAGCTTTGATGGTGAACATGAACATGAATATTCAATGATCGTAGCGCAAGCCATTTAGGAGAATTACTGCACAAGCTGTAATTTCCATAATGCTTGCAGGAGAATTGCTCTCTCTCTCTCTCCGGCTAACAATCGAATCGTTTTGCATAGTTATCTAAAGAAACTTTTAAAAATATTTTTAAATATTTTTGTTACCTTTTTTTTACGAATATCGTCAAGGGATCTTAAAATCAGTTAAATATTTTTGTTTATGCGTCTTAAATAATGTCATCTGCTGTTGTTTCAACACGGGGAAGACTTCAGATTTGAAAAGGATTTGATTTTATACCGGGAAACAAAATGAAGTAATTAATGGTAGGAACAGGGGAACTGCGAGTGCATACTAACTACTTAGAGCACAAAATAGCAGTTTAAGAATTTGATTGATTTCCCTAATATGCTACATGAATAATGATTTCATTAATAAAGATTTATGAGCTGAAGTAAAAAGTACATAGAAATAGAATTTTCATATTAATCTGGTCCTTTTTTTTTCCTTATTCTTGTTTTTTTTTAATAATTTTTTAAGTGCATTTCCGTGATCAAAAATACAGTGATTAATAAATCCATTGAATGAATCTACTACAGAGTTTAACTTTTTTCATCCTTACCTCAAAAAGTCTCCCCACCCCCTGCCTCCTCCCAGCTTTTATACACATTTCTATATTTGCACATTTCGAAGCTGTTAGAAGATTTGGACAATTTTCAACTTCGCACCGGGCACTATCTCATCCAGAATTTACCCTTTTTTTTAGGAGGAGCAAGAGAGATGCAGGTTTTCAGAACATCAATAAATATAAACTGTCATCTTAAAATTACCAATATGTACTAAAAGTAAACATTTTGGGCAGTTGACCCTCAAATCCTCCTCGCGACACCCCTCTAAGTTTTTTCCTTCATTGTAATTTAAAATATTCGGGAAATGTTTCAAAATTACAATAATTTTTCATAACCTCAAAAATCTTTTTATAATGTCACCCCCCTCCCTCAGACGGACGATATATGAGATAGACTACCCGCCCCCCCCCCCCCCATAATGAGTTGTTATGTGTAGTATGCATACAGGTAAACTTTTCATTCATGTAATATGAAAAATGAGTGAGGATTACAATTTTTTTTTTTTTTTTTTGTTTGCTTTTTGTTTTTGCAGTATTTAATGGTTTTTGTGTATTTTTTCATTTTAGTGCATTAAGTTTTACATTTCAAGCCATTTTTAACACTTTATACTTCATTATTTATTTATTTCGTATACAGTCATTTCTTATAAGAAATTGTTATAATATGTTTTCATTTTATATTGCAACTCTCAATAGATCCTGCACGATTTTCTCCAGAAACCTAGAACGTTCATATATATTCTTTAGAATAATTACCTCATTGTTAAAAAAATCTTACATTCCAATAAAATTCTATTAAGTTTTCTGCAAAATAGCATTTGTAGATGGCAAAAGAAGCTTTTCCATGTGTCAAATTTACTTTTAGACAAGAGACGTTCTTTTATTTCCGAAAGTATCAAAACGCATTTAATAACTTCATACAATTATGGTCTCTCGTGATCTAACTAAGGTGCAAATACATTTAAATCACAAAAAAGAAAAACAAACCAAGTTATGAATACATTTTTTTTACTTCTTTTACTTTAGTTTCCCAATATTTTAGAATTTAAAATTCGTTTTAAACTTCAGTGACAACTGCGTCTCAACTTCTCTTTTGATATATTTTGAAATACAATTATATACTATAACGTCTTGGAACGAAATAATGTTTCAGCTTGAAATCCAAGTTAATTTTTTTTTAAGTATATTGTATACTTATATTTTCCAAGAGCCTTTTCACGCATGTTTTGAATTATCAAAATCCGAGCGCTAATCCTAATGATATGTGTAGCCATACGTTTCAATTTTCAGAAAAAGTTGTATAATTTCTCTTAGAAATTATAAGGGATTAAAAGAGAGAACTTTTGCTTTCAAAAGCCATGGGGAAGAAATACCATAAAACTTCATCTTGAGAAATGAACTGTGAAAGAAATACCGCCTTGGGTGACCTGAAACGGATAATCTAAACGGATGGTCCCAGGGGGCAATGGGAGCAAAGGGGAAGCTCTTTGGCAGATAATTCTTATTTTTCTGCTTGGACCAGTACTTTCTTTCTGGGCACCAGGAATTACTATTTCATCTATGTTTAGGATTTTGAGCGCTTACCTTGTTGTGGGCGAGCAATTTGCTGTATCGTTTGGGCATATTTGGGATATGTACAAACGTAAAGAAATTAATTAATAGATCAGTCTTTCTTTTTTGTTTTTTTGATCGAAAACCATTGTAAATTTTGTATTTTGTAGCTCATATGCATGCAGGGCTTGACTTTAACTTTGAATGACCCTACACAAAGAAAACATCGGGGGTCCTCACAATATCTTACATTCTGATATTGCAACACCATATAAGACAGCACATCATATTGTGATTAAAAAAATTGAAGCACATAAAATATTTGAAATAAGAACTCTCAGATCCTTCTAAAACTTATTTAAGCACTTCTATGCACTTTTTCATGCATATTTTTAAGAGAAATAATGCATGATACCGCTAAACCGCTTTAGTTGCCTGCTTTACAAAACAAAATTTTGGGCTGGTAGGGAAGGATTCAATCGAGCACAAGCAAAATTTCTTGTGCTCGACTGAATCCTTGATGTTGTATGAAAAGTTCAACAAAACCAGGCATAAAATACACAGTTACTGTCCAACCTCAAAAAGCATACCTGGTAGTCATGAACGCTTCCGTTTGGAGACGCACTTGTCGGTGCTTTCAGTTTCTACTTCCTGGTTGAATGTTACTTTGCATTTCCCCCTTGTTTTGGGAAAACCAGAAGAGACTTCAGGCATGCGCAAATGCGAGGAAGGTCGTACGATAAAAGATTGGACAGTATATTGACTGGAGAATGCGGAGATGATATACTAAGTAAATAGAAAAAATGTTAATGTAAGAAAAAAGAAAAAAATGAACCTCTTGGAGAAATAATGTGAGATTTGACCGATGTGTTCACCTGTGGAAGCAAGCATTTTTCGGTTATGAAATTACAAATATGATTACCACACTGTGCTGTTTCCAATTAATCCCATTTGACAAATCCTTCTCAAAGACAGACAAAATTTGGATATTTTTCAAAGTCGTACCAAAACAAAGCACCCACCCAAAAGCCTTTCAACTAAATATAACTCTAAGTGCCTTCTCACATTATGTGTTACTGAGTAAATGCAGCAAACAACAAATCCCAGCTATACTTAACTAATGGCACGGCATGCGGCGAAAACACTGGAACACACAACCGTTTTCCATGAAGATTTGAATGATAAATCAAAACCGGGATACAGCCTGAAGACATTCATTTCATTTTCCCCCTGGCAAACAGTGGGGAGATTAATGAATTTTCCAACTTGATGCTTATTTGATTAGAGTGAACACAGAGGAGAATAAAGGGATTTGAAACAGATATGCCAGGGAAATTGAGTTAACTTTGGAAACAGCAAGACTCATATTCCTTATGTCCAATTGAATTGCTGGATTAGGAATGCATTCAACCTTTCATAAAACACAAATTAGATTTGAAGATTGAGCATTACTTATTATTTTTTCTCTCTTTTTTTTATTTATTCATCTTTTCATCATTTCTTTCTTTATTTATTTATTTCAAATGGATATAATTATTGCTTTGAAATAGGTAGTATGATTTTTTTAATTAAATTAATTTTAAAATTCCATAATTTTAAATTTGGTGAGACCGTGAAAAATATCTTAAGTTCTAGATTTGAGACTTTTCGGTGGGTGAGGGGTGCAGATGAGATAAAGGTGATTTCTAGTTTCAGCACTCAAAAATACATAACAAACGTTTCTTAAAACTCGACTCACCGGAAACTTAGCAGACTCACAAATTAGTTTTAGAAATATAAATAAGATTTATATGTACACTCTTAGTTTGCTGCTGCAATATTCAGTTCCTCTTATTCGAAAGTATGTCGAATGAAATCAAAGAAACCATTGCACAAAAGCCGCTAATATTAGATAAAGATCGAACAATATAGTTATAAACATCTTGTTCTACACAATAAACAGGAAAAAAATCATAGTTTATAAGCTCGAACTCTAACCATTTTATTGTTCAATCTATGTTCGAGAATGTGACTATTAAGGTTAATAAAGATAGATCAATATAAAGATGAACATCTGGTCCTGTAAATTAAAAAGAAATATTGTAATTGGTCATAAACTCTAATTTTAGTAGACTATAATGTTATATTTATGCTTTTCTAAAATTTCAGAGTTAATTTAATTGTTCATTTATTTTAGGAATACCGATTTTTAATTCATGCTTCAGAAGTTTTTAATCACTTTTAGTTTTCCACGTGGTAATCTGTAAATTGAGAGCCGATTTCATCAAATACTATGTTAAGATATTTTATGTGTATGCAATGGTTTCTGCTCCAACTAAGAAGCAGAAATATCGAACACTTACAGTCGTGGTGTTACGGGAAGGGCAATGGGGGAAGTTACCTCTCAAAGGAATTAAATATTGTTTCTTTCTTTATTCCTCAAGTTTTAATAGAGGGAGAATATATTTTTAGTTTACTTTTTGTAAAAGTTTTTTGAAAGCACGAAAGAAGGTTTAACCGCTACGAGCAAATACAAGTTGAAAATAAACTATCAATAAATTGATTATTTCAAATCACAGTGTAAAATGAAAAATGCGGAAGTAAGGTGCTTAATAACTTTTGAAGAAGTAGTCTACTCGAACCAAACTGTTTTCATATTAGCTAGCAATAGGTCGGTAATCCTCATTCTCATACTAATTTATTAATTTATTTATTTTATTTAACAGCTTTTTGTTCAAATTTAGTCAATTCAAAAATACATTTTAGACCCTACGGGCAAATTTGAATAATATGCACATTTGTCTAACAGATGGATTTGTTTCAAGCAAATTTTAGCAGAACAATCATCTGACGTAGAAGATGCACAAAAAGGGTGTTGCGATATCATTTTTAAATACAATTTTTTTAAATTTCCATTTACGTTAAAATTGTTGACACCTCTTAACACCCGTCCTCCCGCGAGTTACGGATAAAAATAGATTAATTTTTGAATCATAAATCTTCCAAAACTTATTCCACACCCTTCAGACATCATCTCCAGAACCGCCCTTGTACACTTCTACTAGCAGTTGACGTAATTCTTAACGACGGATGGTATTTTCATCACTGAAAGAACTACATGGATAACGCTTCACGGTCTCTGTCATTATGGTTTATGCTTGAAAAGAAAATCGCCCTCAGAGCAAACTAGAAGAAAACAAACTTCACCCTTTTATTATCGCTTGGAATGTCATGTTTGCTCTGTGAGGTGCACAGAACTTTTTTCGTTGGACGACAAAGGACTTGGATGAATGTGGGCCTCATAAAGATGTCAACGGAGAGATGTCATATGCAATTTATTTGTGATCAAGAGAAAATGGAAGAGAAAAGAGAGAGCCGTTTATTGGATTTGTCTTTCTGTATGACAAGAGCCTTCCATTGTATGAGCTTGTGTGAAGAAGCTGAAAAAGAAAAAAATGAGATAAATTACTGTCCAGCAAATTGGTTGTTCAAATGTTATAAAACGAAAATAAAGCATCAAAGCATGTACTTGGATGAAATGGCTTTTGTCGCAATCATGTAGCACTTTAATAGTTCAGAAAAAACAATATAAATCCCCGCAGAAATTTTCATGCATCGTAGGCATATATTGTTTTTAAAATGACGCATCTCGAAAATACGTCTTTTACACTGTAAAAAATAATGCTGTTTTTACAGGAAAATACAGCTAATTTTACAGTAACAAACTAAAAATTGTTAATTTTACAGTAATAAGTTGTAGAATTGCTAATTTTACACTAATAAACTGCAAAATTGCTAGTTTTACTGTTTATTACTGGGCTTTTTACAGTTTATAATTGGAACCTCTGCTACCAGTATTATACTGTTGTTTTTACAGTATGATACAGCTAATTTTGTGGTAATGAACTGTAAAGGTGTGGTAATAAACTAAACTTGCTGCTTAAAGTAATAAACTATAAAATTGCTATACTTGCAGTTTATTACTGTGCATTTCACAATTTTAAACTGGAACTTCTGCTGCCAGTATAATACTGTAAAAACAATAGTTTATTTTTTGCAGTGTGGAGCATGTTAGGATTGATATTTTGGGACAAAGTTCGGGAAATAAGTTTTGTTTTACTAGTGAAATTTCAGTAAACTTCGGTAATATTTTTTTCATTTTACAAGTAGAAGTATTTGTAGTTAAGGTATTCCGGGATAACGGGATTAATTTATTAATGTTTCACTTTAATCAATTGTTGCAATCTTGTAAGTGGTCTTGCAGTGATTACAGTGGAGTACAGAATAAAGGCACATTAGAAATATAGTTGATTTATCGTTATGGAAAACCAATTCCTTCCTAGTCGGCGACATTCTACAGCTGTATGGCAACCAGTATTTGTCCCCATGTTTGGTTACAAGGAAGCTAGCTACTTGTTTGACAGTACCACACATTATTCTCTATTTTCAAGTTAGTTTTAAATAAAACAAGTCATTAAACAAGGCTAAAAAGCTCCGTTAAATGAAAAACAATGTACCAAATAAACTGATTAGGCCGTAAAAACATAAATAATCCACCAAAAGAACAAAGCAAGCCATTTAATAATGTTAAAAAATCCAATTAAAATGCAAAATAATCCACCAACTAAATTAAACAACATTAAAAACTCCATTAAAAGCAAAATACTCAGCTAAATCAAAAAAGTTATTAAATCGTGCAATTAGAAATAAAAAGTTCCATTAGAATATAGAAGAGAGAGCAAACATGGGGGCGGATTAAGCGATATTCTTTTGTTTACGCCAAAGTAGCAACTAAATAAATCAACAAGCGATAATTTACCCATGTTCAACGTTTACCCATAATTTTAAATTACACTATACAGTAAGTTTTTCTCTTAAATTTTAGATGAAGTTCAGGATAAAAAAGAACCTTAAGAATGAAAAAAATGTTATACCGTATAAAATAGTAAAGTCAAAGAAATTGCGAAATTGTGTCCGTGGTAGTCACGTAATATAATTCCAAATTCCAAATCAATAAACAGCTTAAGTAATTTGAATTAGTACAATGAGCTAATTTTTCCTTCAAAACATTGCTATTCGCCTACTGATTTAGGTGATTTTAATGCAGCAGTGTTTACTTTTTCGCCAAGTTTGGAAGTTGTTAGAAAAAAAACTTAAATATAGCTTACAATCCCGAATCAGTTTCAAAGCAACTTTCAAGGCAAAATAAACGTGTCTTATTCGCTGAAGTACCTACCCACCTGGGTGACGAAGTACTCGTAATAAGCATTTCTGAAAAAATATCTACAATAGTATGTGGTTAGAATTTTCATTTTCCTGTACTAATAATTGTGTACTACCACGGCGTAACTTTTTTTTAATTACGCCGTGGCTTCTAACTGCTAAGAGGCATTGGACATCTACATCAAGTTAGAAACCACAAAAAGATTAGGAGGAATCATCATTTTCAACCAGACAATTCTCTCCAGACAATTCAGAAAGGCCCCACTAAACAGACGCACAACATCCATATCTCCTTTGGCCAACTCAACCATGAGAACGCACAGTGTATGTTACAGTAGATACCAGCCCACGTCGGTATTGTCAGCAACGAAGATTCAGACGCCTTGACCAAGGAAAGGCGTCAGCTTAGTGGTGAAAACCAGCACCCCATCCCCCTCTTCGATCCAAACACTTTTAGGAAAAGAAAATTTAGGAGTACAGCCATCAAGCTCAAGTTCCAAATCTTCAAGTTAAATGCCAAGCGTAAAACCCCCAAAACATCGGCAAGACTGATAACTGCACACTTTAAAGGAATGAAGATAGGAAATGACGGAAACAGGACTGACTTCCAGACAGAAAGTCCAGACAACCTCTTCCCATGCCGTACCATTTTGGCTGCTCTGCAGCCAATAACAGACAATCCCAAACAAGATCTGAATTCGAACCGCTGCCTCCAAATTACTGAGGCAGTAATCTCTGCGCATGGCACAATTTGAAAGAGGTCCATGGACACAACAACCAACCAATACCCTGGATACGACCTGCACCCTTTTAACGCTGCTAAGAATTGCGAAAGAATTTTGTTCATAGAATAACGTTCTCATGGGTCAATGCGGAATAAGATTCTACATTGAATTCAGTAATAAAGTGAGAATCGCCATTTTTTATCTACGTTAGCCTTTCTCTGAAGTGCAGATATTTACACTTCGATCACACAACAACATGCACAAATCATTAATTTTTAAATTCAAGAGAGAGAGATAAGACTTTTTAAATAGTTGATGCTTCATATTACGATACATAATGGTTCCTTGTATTCGCATAAATAGAAATTAAAAGCCAAAGTCTGAAATTCTGGCAACGAAGTGCAAATATAAGCATAAAACTCTCATTTGGGTAAATAGATTAAGCAAATATGAAAAAAGAAATTTTACTCTTCAGTCGATATCCAAGAAATATTCCCTAAGTAGTGAAATAGGGGAAGACCGCCTATATTGGACCACTGCTTAAATTGGACCTCGGGCTTAAAATCTAGTACGGAGATCTGTGCTACATTTTAACAGTAAAAATATGAAGTTTTATTAATAAAATCAATGTGTATGAAGTTTTCACCAGTCTTCGAACTGTTTAGCGTGAGTTACGGCTTGATTTGTGTTGAAAACGTGCGAAATCTTATTTTGTGGACTTGTTTCTAGAAGGATAACTCAAAAACTTGAATGAATTGCGGCAAAATGCTGTTACAGTATTATAAACTGTGTTTAATAAGGATTGCATTGATGTATTTATATGCCCGATTGTGATAATTTTTGACAGAGCAATAAGCTGAAGAATAAAAAATGGCGTGTTTTCCTTTATTGGACCGAAAAAAATTTCCTATATTGGACCGGTGGTCCAATTTAAGAATATGATTTTAAATAAGACTCTTTATTAATCGTAACATAACATAAGTGACTCGTCTTATTTAATAGCGTAGTTAAAAAATTTTTAAGCATACTTTAATATCTATTCACGATATTCATTTAAACTTTTTTATCAAGCACTCTTTTATTAAGTAGAAGCTGTAACTTCTTAAAATGCATGTTTTTTTTTTCTCTTCATTCATTAAGCTGCAGTTTCAGGTTGTGAAACATATTTATTCACTTAAATAAAATGTATGCTGGTTTACCGAGAGAAAACTATGAAATTCTTCTATAATTTCAAAACGATTTTAAAAAGAAACAATTTATATGCTACTAAAATGTTCAATGTAGATGAAGCCGGTTTTTTCATTGTCCAAAAGCCCCAAAATATATTGACGTATAGAGATAAACACCAGGTTGGAGCAGTAATGAGTGATGAACGTGGTAGAAATACTACACTGGTTATTTATTACATGAGTGCAATAGAATTGCAAGCTCCCCATGCTTATTTTAAAAAGATTACGTTCCATGAATGAACTTATCGTAAAAGCTTCCCTGGTGAGCAATATGCTTGTTCAAAAAAAAGGTTGGATCACAAACGATAATTCACACAATTGATACAACATTTCATCAAAACTGTTAATCCAAGCAATGTAAAAAGAATGTCTTTCTATCAATGGATAGGCACAGCACTTACATAAAGAAGATTGATGCAATAAACTTGGCTAACGAAAACGATATAATAATTATTTCTCTTTAAGCACATCATACACGTGGATGTGGTCTTTATTCAGTCTCTGTCTACATATTTTAATCGAGCATGTGATACATGGATGCGAGAACATCTAATGAGATCCATTATCTAATATTGCACAGGAGAACTGTTTGGTAACTCTTATGGGCAAACCGCAATCAAGGCCATGGCAAAAGCTGTGAGTTGATTCTAAAGAACAGCAGTTTAGCCTGTTAATTGACATGTGTTTAATGACATTGATTTGGCTGCAACAGAATTAGGGATTAGTCCAGATAAAACTACTCAAAGTGAACACTGAACAGGTTACATGTTCGGTGTAAGTTGTACACCATGTACAAGAACTAGCTACGACTTAAATTAGTACAAGTTCTGCAGAATCGGCGGATAGTTCTCATCAAAACATGATTGTCAACACTAATTATGATTTTTTAAAGCCGGCTCACATATCCCCTTTGCCTAAAAAATAGAAGGAACAAAAAGGAAGGCTATCTCAGCAATCATTCTAACGCCGTATAAAAGAGGCATAGAGCAGAAAAAGTCATACAAGAAGAAGCAAGAAACTGCACAAAACAATTGTTATTACAATATTTGTCATAGAGATGAAGCGCAAAACATTATTAAGTGTATGAAATGCCATCGGAGAGTTTATCAATACTGCCTAAGTGAGGCTGAAGTAAAAGAAAATCTGTTGCAAACCCTGGGGAAAAGATGTATAGTTCAAATATAAATTATTCTATGATTTCTTCGTACGGTCCAATTTAGGAAGCGCATGGTTCAATTTAGGCGCATATATTCCTAAATTGGACTTTTGCAACTTTTTATAAGATAATTTTTTAAAAAATAATTTTCATATTTTCAGAAAATATAAGCTCCCAGGGCGGTTCCTGATTAAATTTAGCTCACGATGCCCTATTTTGCATTTCTGTTTTGCTTCACATTGAGCGACACAGGCCTCCTGTTCTTAGGGGGTCCAATATAGGCGGTCTTCCCCTACTTCATCTCTGAATTTCCTTTCTGTTTTAAATAAAGCTTCGAAGAAGGAGAAAATCAGTTTCTTGCTTGCAATAAAATAAACACAAAAGAAGAATCATACAGCAAGTTTTCAGCGAAACCTCAATCAGAAAAATTTGATGCGAATGGTACGCTTAATTAACGAAAGCGAAGGAGCCCATATTTAATTCAAAGAATTCCAATTGTTAGTGAAATTCTGAAAATTTTACAATTAATGAAGAGCATAGGATTAAATGTATTTAAAATACAATAAATGGAAATGAAATATGTTCAACTTAATCGTGAATGAAAACAAAGCTACGTTTCCGAGTGCGGTTTAAGAGATTTATATAAAACCATTAATACTTAATCAGTAATTTTAAAAAGGAGAACAAAAGAAAAAAGTATGAATCACTTGGAAGCAAAAGGGTGTAAAAACAATTTTTTTGAGGTTGGAGATAACGAATTCAAATGGTAGTTTATACTGTCATTTGATGCCGGCCATCTTGTCTATTGGACAGCGAAATCTGACTGCGAATACGGAGGTTCCGGGTTCTAATTTTAGATTGGGCATGGATGTTCTTCCTGTCTAATGTCCTTTCTTTATGTGAATGCCTTGCTGTGCTGTAAATGGTGGCCGCCTATTCTTATGGCATGTGCGTGATGTGGAAGTCGGACTTTACACTAAATTAAGATACAGTTGGAAAAGTGAAGCAGAGCAGACGAAATTGCCAGCTTGAGTAGCACAAGACAACAGCACCCATTTGTTTTGGGGCAAGAGTTGGTAATAATAAGTACTGCGAAACAGCGATAAATGACTTAGAAAATATTTTCAATGAAATCCTACCCAGGATTTGAACTTTGCACGCGGTTTACTGAAAACTTTCAAAAGTTCACTAACATATTTTTGCTCCTCGCTGCATCATATAAAAATTAACAGAGCACGAAAAATTTAGAGCATTCTTAATATAATATAGATCTATCAGGAAAATTTTATGCCATAAGTAAGAGAGTACAAATAAAGCTCTCAGATCGCTATTATTAGGTACATGCTATTATGTTGACATACGATGGCCAGACCTCTATATTTATTGTAATAATATTTTTTTTATATTGATACGGTCCCTATAAATGTTACAAGGTATATTAGGAAACTATTTATGTATAAGTCAAATATGTTCTTCCCAAGAAGAGACTTAAGTAAAACAAGTGACTTGGTTTTACATGAGGAACTACTTTTTACATGAGAACTCACTACTTGAAGTAAGACTTGCAAATGCAAGTCTTACTTCAAAGCTAAACAATGTCCAAACATTTGTACATTGTAAGTTTCTAACGGGATTTTAGTTTCGTTTAACAAAAAGTCGGAACAAAGTAAGATTACAGTGATTCTTTTCGCACAGAAAATTCTTCAGTACCCAGCGATACCTTCGTACGTTACTCCAATGTTCATTTGTTATTTATTTGCGACATTATTTTTAAATTTCAACAGGAGTTGATTACATATAAAAACTCATATTCATTTCATTTCGAAACCAAACAACACTTTTTCATTCCAAACATTGTTTCTTTGTTCCGATGCATTTCAACTTTAACTTTCAAAAAAGAATTCCAAAGTGCTTTACGATCCCTCGCAGCACCGATCACCATCGATTCGGGGGAAGATTCAGCCAACCGAAACTCCAAGTCTGCGGAAGGACCGAACGATTCTTAATAGAACATTATTTTCCTTGTCACTCCTACGTATTCGGTGGAACTCTCTTCTTTCTCTGGCAGTTTCCACCCTTATGTGGCTCGGTAATGTTTCTTAATGGACGAATAAATCACGTTTTATATCGTTGTGTAATTGGCAGACTTGAGTTTTCGGTTCTGGGCCTCGTTGTAGATAAATTTGGTTTAATCGCCATTTTTTGTGCTGCAATTTATTTCCTTTTCTTGTGTTTCTTGGTGTTGTTCCTCCAATTCAAGTGTAAAGTGAATGTGTGAACAAAGTAATTTTTTACCTCAGAAATGATTGTCAAAAAAGGAAACTTCTTTTTTAATCTATTGCCACCTAATTTATAGACCTGCCATGATGTTTCTTGGCCAATATTTTAAGAAAATTAGACTTTATGTTTTGAGAATTTACAACAAATAAGAAAGAAGAAAACGAAATGTGTAAAAAATAGAAGTAATAACAAAAATAATAATCATCATTTAGTTTGGTTAGTTTATAGTACTATATTGGGGTAATATTTTAAAATTATAAAAATAAGAGTTTATATTGAAGTCTACCGAAATTATGTAAAGCCAGATTAATGGATAAATTTCAAGGAGCTCATTTAGATAGTGGGTTATGTAAATCAATAAAGTTCATGGGTGATTTTCAAAATTTGCTTACATTTGCTGTCCGGAAGTTAAAAAGACGATTTTGAAGCATAATTTTCATTTTAAATTCAGTGCGAACAATTATTTTCTGTAAGAAATACCCCCAACAAAATTCTATCACTCAAAAAATTATTTAAATTTATTTATTTATTTTTATACAAGTCTTTAAAAATGGGAATCAGGGCAAAAACGCTTGCCCATTTCTAATTTTCGCAAGTTCAACTTTTTTTTTATATACTTCATTGTATCAAAAAGTATGCACAACAAATTATTTTTATATATTAACTATTAGTGTATGATATTCATAAGAAATATTGATAATAGTATTTTTTTTCATTAAGAAATGTATGAATATATTTTGTCCGGCAATTCCTGTCAAGTCCGTTACCATAAAATATTTTAACTAAAAAAGGTATTTATTGCTGTCAAAAGATGTTAGCACGTATTCAGTTAACTTAACAAACTAGTGACGTAACTATTTCGTACCATTTTGCTTTCTTCAGTCGAGAAGTATTGCTGTGACGTTTCGCACAAGATTTCTTACCTGTGCGTATTTTTATTCTTTGTCAAGTCTGTTACCAAAGATTTTAATATTAATTTTTGCTTTTCCCAACTTTTACCTCTAAATATTGTTTATTATACAACTCTAAGAAAATGCATATTGTTGTTCAATTTTTTAATTCGATAACTTAGCCACAATTTGACATTTTGGTTGAAATGTCAAGTCCGTTACCATTAGTGATTGCAATACCGGGATACGGGTATATCGAATACTGATGTTCTGAGCTATTTTGCAATTTTGAAACATCGATATTGGTAACGTAAAATACCAGAATTTTCGGTATTAGCTGAGAATAATAAATAGTTTTCAATTAAAAGCGTTTTCAATTTAGCGTAATAGATAAATACTGATACTTTAATTGTGCATTGCTTTTCTGATGTGACAGTACCAAAATCAATTTATTGATGCAAAAATTTAGCTTTGAAATTACGAATTAATAGAATATTAATAAATAAAGGTAGCAGAAAGATTGAAAAATGATATTTTTATCCTTAGACCGTATGATTCGCATTTTTGTGAATTTATGTGCACCATTTCCCCCTCCATTTTCTTGATCCCTGGACCGTTTTTAAATGTTATTTTCAAGTATGATTAAGAATGATATTTATGCTGTGAATCATTCACTGCACCAATAATTTTTTTATTATTCATTTATTTTTAAAAATATTTCTCTTAACTCTACAAGATTTTGAGATAAGTATCTTCCTGTTCGTATAACAAACGGTACTTGTTGTCACCTGTATTGCCTTGCAACCCTGTCGTTTTTTAGCTGTGTATTTAACGAGACAATACATAACAATTATTATAGTGCCTTGAAAAAAAAATGAAAGTCATATTCAACTGGAAAATATTTTCAAATGTTTGCGTAGCAATAAATAATTTTGAAAAGAAAACAACTAATAAAAGAAACTAACAAAATCAAATTTAGTTAAACTTAATGTAAATTTCAAACTAAAGAATTAATAAAAAGCAACACCAATTTTGATAGAGTACAAATCGATGAAGATGTTAATATTGGAACAGAATTGTCTCTCAAAGCACAAATACAACTAAATATAGTTAAAAATTAAAAAATAAATGCGTTTTAACTTACTTAATTAACGTAATTAAAACTTTAAAATATCATTGAAATCATAATAACAGACTTGGCATTTATTTATGGTTTAAGGTCAAATCTGTTACTAAATGTCAAGCCTGTCTCCCTACAGTTTTTTATCAATATTTTAATAATCACTAACATCGTTTTAAGCTTCAGGGTCGCAAGTAAATTCAAGTTAAGTTGGTTCTAGCCGCTATGATATATAGTTTAAAGGTCAGAATTCATATTGATTTGGTATGGTAACGGACTTGACAATTTTCCTTATAACTTGAAGTTTTACAACAGTATTTTAATACTTAATTATGCATCAAAGTGTACTTTTTCACACACCTAAAATGTGTGATTAAACATATGTTAGTGTTTCTAAAAGAAAATAGCAAGTTCAAAAAATTACTTAAAAAATTCTGAAATGTAAGCATATGGTGAAAATGACCCACATGCATAAAAAAAAATTCGAAGAAATATTTTTATATTATGAACTTCAAATCAATTAAAAACAAAAACACGCTCCGAATTTGATTGATTCCTTGGCAAGTATCCACTTTTAACACGTAGCAAAGACTGACGCCAGATAGAAGAAAACGCTTATTATCCAAAATTTAGCGATCTCGACCAAACTACAACTATCGAAGTACGAGTACCTCCCAGGAAGGATAAAAAATAAAAATATTTGCATAAAAGAAAGGATAACTTAAAAGCAGCGACATTCTAAATGTTTAAAACTCCCCATTGTAGCTCACAACCTCAGAAGATTTCTATCATTTATATTATGGCTAAGAATATTACAATGCAGGAAAAGTACTTGCAGCAACTTCAAAAAAACTTCCACACAGTAACTTACTTCAGGCCTATTGAATGATGCAATAAGCTGTGTATTGCCAACTGACCTTTCTTTAAAATAAATAATAGAAAACTTACTCATAATAACCTCGCCAAGCTACTGCTGTTCTTTGAAGTAAAATCTGTACCTCAAAACCACACTAACGTAAGTCCATTTTCGTAACTAGTCAGGGGAACACGAAAACGTTCGTCCAATGCATGCAAAGGATGGGACTCGCGCTCTTTTAACGCTGATGAACAATCAGGAGGGAATCTCTTTTATAGAATAAGGGCCCTGCTCCACATCAGCAGAAAACGCGACCGAAACCGAAGGCAGAAACCGAAAATCCGAGTACTTTCCATAGGAATACCATTTAATCCATTTTACGTTTCTGCTTTACGTCAATGTGGAGCAGGGCCCTAACGTTTTCATAGGTCGATGTGGAATAAGATTCTACATACAGTGCAGAAATAGTGTAACAAAATAAATAACCGATAAATTTGCCAGAATAGTTCAAAACCATCCTGAATGACTATTTCAGATATAGAATTCAACAGAGGCTCTATAAATCAGCAAAAATTTATTTCCCTCAGTTTTTATTGATCAGAGTTTAGCAACTATTCTGTTTGTTATAGGAATGCTTCTTACTTCTAAGGATTTACATTTAAAGGACCATCCTTTAAAGTTAATCTATAATATTCCATAAAAATGACTATTTCAGTAGGCATTAATAACAGAGGAGGACCTCTTGTTTATTTCCATGGAATATTCTGAATTTTACCCCCCACCCCTCCCCCTCTTTTTCTCCCTGTCTTTAAATGAATACTTGCGAAGCGATCTTACAGGAAGCAAAGCCATGTTTTTTTACCTATCGAGACAGCGAATCTAGAAAAGGCGTTCCATTTTCATTGGGAATTTATGCCTCAAACACTGTCTAAAAATACTTTATGCTTTTTATAGAAAATATTAAAACAGCTACAAAATCTGTGTAGCAGTCAAACATGATATTTTCTTTTTTTTTTTTTGTAATGCTTATGTTTCTTAACGATACTATTTTTTTCGAAAAAAAATTGAAATGATCAAATCCAAACAGTATTGGAATTATTTAAATTACGTTTTAAACGCGTTTTTAAAAAGGTACAGAAAATATATGTATTGCTTTACACGGTATTTTTTTTTCACCATGTTTATAACTAGATTCTTTACAATAAAGTCTAAGAAATGTTATTGTTGTTGCCGTATCATAGTTAATTAATAATCACAAATGGCTTATGGAATTCCATTGCCTCGAGAGATTGGACTTTTTGATTAACATATACGACAACATACGAAAGATTTACGGCACAAAGCGAGGAAATAAAACCCAAAACTACGCTGGGTATCGAGCCTACGACCTCCGATACTCGAAGCAAAGTGTCAGCCTCACAGCTACGGAGTCCCTGAAAAATGATTTCCTTCACGTAATTAGTTCGAAGTTTGTAAGGTACTCAAAGTCATAAAAGCATACACTAACGTTATTAGCTTAATGTGTTTAGAAACGGAGTTTAAGGCACACGCCTTCGGCAAAACCAATACACAAAATTTAACATTTCCAGTGCTAACCGTTTTTTCAAAATACGTACCACAAACGAACGACCAGACCTCTTATCCCGTACCTGGACCGGCGGGGTGCAATAATTTTTTTTTTTTTTTTTTTTTTTGACTAGTTTGAGAATTACTCCTGTTTTGTACCGGTTTACAGGGTGACTTTGATAATTCCTAGTATTCATAATTACTTGATACTTTATGATTTAGTTTGGCTCTTACAGGCTATTATTGTATGAGAAAAGATTGCAGCTATACAAAGTAGTAAATACATCTCAGAAGAAATTCTTTTTAACCAGATCTTATGAAAATACACTGATACATGAAGTCTCCAAAGTCACTTCTGCATACGGTATATGAACTGAATAGCCGTGTTTTCTCCCCCCTCTTTTGAAAATTTTAGTGTTAGCAGTTTTCACTTTTAATACTTTTTCCTAGATGCTTCTGTATTCATTAAAATATGGTACCTAATTAATTGAGAAACTGAACTATACAAACTCGATATTTGTTTCATGGTTATTATTCCCCTTTCAAATAGTAAAAGCATTGTTTTTCAGAGACGTAGGAAATTTAAATAAGTAGTTACCAGAAACACGATTTCTTTTTTATTAGCAGTTTTCAAAATTCAACTCGTTACACAGGAAGCTAATGTATTCTATTATTTACTAGATTTATGTTGAAAGCCGAAGTAAAATGTAAGTACCTGAAGAAAAGAACAAAGTGAGGAATTTTCCTCTACAAACACGGATTTTTCTTCTCTACCTCCTTTCAAGTTAAGCAAAAGATTTATAATTTATTTTTTGCTTGCACCAACAAGAAGCCATTAATCATTTGAGACATCCTGCCAGAATGGGTGCAAGTGACTTTTCGCTGTTAAATTTTTCTGAAGTTAGAAAAAATATTTCGCTGTTACGAGAGATCTCCTATAATAATGAATTTTCTCATTGGATAATACTGACTTGTTCTCTCGCACTTTTCTAACAGAATTTTTGCTTGTACTTCCTCCCATTATGTTATTTCCATAAAAAGCATTTATATTTTATTGAAATAAAAAAACCCTCTTTTTGTACCAATGAATACATTTCCCAATATTTCATTTTTAGTTATTGTACCAAAAGTAAATATTTTCAGCTGCCCTTTTTGCCAGCTTTTTTTAATAACTTTCAAGACAAAGTTTGATATAAATGGGAAAAAATAGCTGTCAAAAATGTTAAACATTTTATTAAATGATTTAAACTATTTTAGTGCAACAATTGCTTTCCTATACAAGTACGTGATAGTTCTCAACTTCAGTTAAACCACATTCATTTTCTCAAAACAAATGGAGACGAACTAAATCCGATTCCTCACATAGTTATAAATAAATAGTACATTGAACGAGCTTAGACGGTTCATACAAATGAGAGATGCGTATAGCAAGCCACAAGCGGAATTATCACAGAAGAATTCAACCAGTGACACAGCCGGCCGCCTTGTCTAGCAGGCAGAGAAGTCTGACCGGGATGAAGCGGTCCTGGGTTCGAATCCTGACTTGGGCATGGATGTACTTTCCATCTCTTGTCCCTTCTTTGTGTGAATGTGCTGTGAAAGGTTGCCTACCCTATAAACGGGGCCCTCTGGCATATGTTTACTGTGTAAGAAATTTTTACCCATTAAACATTAACTTTCCAAACATTGCGCCTCCACTACTACTTTCCAATAATATACTCTACATAGGGGCCCTGTAGCATGTGTGGCCTATGGAAGGAAATTTTACCCATTAAACACTAACATTGTTTTCCAACCATTGTACATCCACTACTAATTTCCAATAATAATTCTAATCATGGACATCTCTGCAGTTCTCCATCCCTTTGACATTCTGTACTGATTTTAAATTTTATATTTTCGCTGTTGAGACATTCTGTACTGTCTGTTCGCGTTATGTGCGCCTGGCAGCCACAGACGCTTCCATCTAAAAAAGGGGAGTTAGGTTTTGGATGCGCACTACCCGATGCCTTCAGCTTTGGTTCGCTTACTACTTCCTCGTTGCTTTCCCCCCTATTTCGAGAAAGTCCGAAGAGACTTGGCGCTTGCGCAGATGCGGCGGAGGTCGCACGAAAAAATTTTAGACAGTACGTATTTATTTGCAAGATAAAAAAATGTATATGAGAAACATTCTAGCAGGTGATAGCACAGACAATTTTTATCAAGGAATAAATGACCCAAAATGGAAGTAAACTCTCTTGAGCGAAGCAAATAAATACTTTTGTGCTTAAAATTAAAGAAAATAATTCAACATTGAAGAGCACAAATGTGCAAGAACACTGCAGACACGTGTTTCGGCGTTACTAGGAACGCCTTCTTCAATGCACAAAATGTGAGCTTATGGATGTTAAGTGCTTTCGTCGGATATCTTTACGTCCATCAATTGTTTTGTTTGCTTTTACTCTCAGTTAGGAAACTTATTGCAGAAAAGAAGAAATTATTAAGAAATTTAGAAAAAAAGAGAAATTGGTGAAAAGATGTAAGCGCAAAATCTAATTCAGTTTTTCTCCCCTTAAATTTGCAATCAGACTTAAGTGTTATGAACCTTCAAAGACAAAATTATAGGCTCAAGCAGTGTTGGGCATTAATCAACTAAATTCTCAAAAAACTAAAGTAATCTTTGCACTATTTGATTCTGATTAATTTAATTTGATTACATTCAATTCGCAGACGACGATTAACGTTAGTTCAAACTAACTTAATTAGTTTGTGAAAATGATTAATTTAGTGCGAATTATTTTAGTTCAAACTAATGTAATCAGATTGATTTAGTCGAGACTAAAGTAATCAGATTGATTTAATCAAAACTAATGTAATCAGCTTAAAATTAAAAATCATATCGATATAAATCTAGACTGACTTTAAACTAATACTAAGATATATGTACTTTTACAAAAACGTTTGTATTTCTGCGCTTGTATACATACATTTACATGGATATACGAGTAAATTCGGGTACATACGAGTACACACAAGTACATAAGTGCGAACCCGAGTATACTCGTGTGTAGGGGCAGATTTGTATTCCTGCGCTTATATTCAAACATTTACGTGTTGTTCGTTAGGAATATGTACGTGTAAACGGGAGTATATACGAGTTAACACGAGTGTACTCATGTGGTGCAGTATATTTGTATCTCTGCACTTGTATACATGCGTTTACATGCATATACGAGTAAATTCGGAAAGAACGAGTACACAGGAGTACATACCTGTGAACCCGAATATACTCGTATGTAGGGGGAATATTTGTAATTCTGCGCTTGTATACATACATTTACGTATATATGAATAAATATTGATATATACGTGTAAACAGGTGTATATAAGAGTTAACACGAGTATACCCGAGTGTTGGGTTATATTCGTATTTTTGCGCTTGCATACACACATTTACTTTCGTCTTCGAGTAAATACAAGTAAAAACTATATATATGTATGTATGCCTATGTATGTATTTTTGTATATATATGTATGAATATATATATATGTATGTGTGATTTATGTTATGTATGTACGTTTTTATATTTTTGTATATATGCATTAATGTATATATATATATATATATATTTTTTAAATATATATATATATATATATATATATATATATATATATATTGTATGTTTGTATGTATGTACGCATGTGTATATAAAAATGAATGTATGTATGTATGTATGTATGTATGTGTATGTATGTATGTATGATGTTTGTATGTATGTATGTATGTATGTATGTATGTGTGCGTGTGTATATTTATGTATGTGTGTGTATATATTTATGTATGTGTGTGTGTGTACATATTTATGTATGTATGTTATGTATGTACGTATGTATGTATGTATGCATGTATGTATGTATGTAAAAATGTATGTATGACGTATGTATGTTTGTGTGTATGTATGTATGTTATGTATGATGTATGTATGTATGTATGATGTATGTTATGTATGTATGTATGATGTATGTGCATATGTATGATGTATGTTATGTATGTATGTATGATGTATGTGTATATGTATGATGTATGTATGTATGTATGTTATGTATGATGTATGTATGATGTATGTATGTATGTATGTATGTTATGTATGTATATATTTATGTTTGTATGTTATGTATGTATGTTATGTATGTATGCATGTTATACAGGTATGTATGATGTATGTATGTACGTATGTATGTATGTATGCATGTTATGTATGTATGTATGTATGTATGTATGTATGATGTATGTTATGTATGTATGATGTATGTGATATGTATGATGTATGTATGTATGTATGTATGTTATGTATGATGTATGCATGATGTATGTATGATGTATGTATGTATGTATGTATGTATGTATGTATGTATGTATGTATGTTATGTATGTATGTTATGTATGTATGATGTATGTATGTATGTATGTATGTATGTATGTACATATGTATGATGTATGTATGTACGTATGTATGTATGTATGCATGTTATGTATGATGTATGTATGATGTATGTTATGTATGTATGTATGATGTATGTGCATATGTATGTATGTATGTATGTATGTATGTATGTATGTATGTTATGTATGATGTATGCATGATGTATGTATGTATGATGTATGTATGATGTGTGTATGTATGTATGTTATGTATGTATGTATGTATGTTATGTATGTATGCATGTTATAGGTATGTATGATGTATGTATGTATGTATGTAAAATGTATGAATATGTATGTTTGTGTGTATGTTATGTATGTATGTATGTATGTATGGTGTATATGTATGTATGTATATGTATGTATGTATGTTATGTATGTATGATGTATTTATGATGTATGTATGTATGATGTACACTGAAGTGACAAAAGTCATGGGATAGCAATATGCAAATTTTCAGATGGCAGTAGCATCGCATAGAACAGGTATAAATGCGCAGTGCTTTTACAGAGCTTTCATTTCTGTTCAAGTTATTCATGTGAAGAGGTTTTAACGTGATGATGACCGCACGACGTGAATTAACAGACTTTGAACGCGGAATGTTAGTTGGAGCTAGACGCATGGGTCATGCCATTTCGGAAATCGTTAGAGAATTCAACATTCCCAGATCCACTGTGTCAAGAGTGTGCCGAGAGTATGAAATTTCAGGCATAACATCCCACCATGGACAGCGCAGTGGTCGACCGCCTGCACTTAAAGATCGAGACCGGCGACGTCTGCAAAGAGTCGTAAATTCTAACAGACAAGCAACACTGCGTCAAATCACCGTAGAAATCAATGTGGGACGTACAATGGACGTGTCTGCTAGAACTGTGCGGAGAAATTTGGATTTCTTGGGCTATTCCAGCAGAAGACCGACTCGAGTGCCTTTACTGACAGAACGACATCGCTTGCAGCGACTCTCGTGGGCACGTGAGCATATCGGTTGGTCCCTAGATGAATGGAAAACCGTGGCCTGGTCCGATGAGTCACGATTTCAGCTGGTAAGAGCCGATGGTAGGGTTCGAGTGTGGCGCAGACCCCACGAAGCCATGGACCCAAACTGTCAGCAAGGCACTGTTCAAGCTGGTGGTGGCTCCGTAATGGTGTGGGCTGTTTTTTCATGGCATGGACTTGGTCCTCTAGTGCGACTGGACCGAACATTGACTGGAAATGCTTATGTGCAGCTACTTGGAGATCACTTGCAGCCATTCATGGACTTCATGTACCCAAACAACGATGGGATTTTTATGGATAACAATGCGCCATGTCACCGGGCCACAACTGTTCGCAATTGGTTTGAAGAAAATTCTGGACAATTCCAACGAATGATTTGGCCACCTAGATCGCCCGACATGAATCCCATTGAGCATTTATGGGACACCATCGAGAGGTCTGTTCGTGCCCAAAATCCTGCCCCATCTTCGCTTTCACAATTATGGACGTCTATCGAGACAGCATGGCTCAATATTCCTGCAGAAGACTTCCAACGACTTGTTGAGTCCATGCCACGTCGAGTTGTTGCACTTCGCCGGGCAAAAGGAGGGTCGACACGATATTAAGAGGTATCCCATGACTTTTGTCACTTCAGTGTATGTGTATGTATGTATGATGTATGTGTATGTATGTATGATGTATGTATGTATGTATGTTATGTATGATGTATGTATGTATGTATGTATGTATGTATGTATGTATGTATGTTATGTATGATGTATGTATGCTGTATGTGTCTATGTATGATGTATGTATGTATGTAGGTATGTATGATGAATGTATGTATTTATGTATGTATGGTGTATGTGTATGTATGTATATGTATGTATGTATGTATGTATGTATGTATGTATGTATGATGTATGTATGTATGTATGATGTATGTGTATGTATGTATGATGTATGTATGTATGTATGTATGTATGATGTATGTTATGCATGTGTGTATGTATGTGTGTATGTATGTATGTATGTATGTATGTATGTATGTATGTATGATGTATGTATGTATGTATGATGTATGTTATGCATGTGTGTATGTATGTGTGTATGTATGTATGTATGTATGTATTTATGTATGTATGGTATGTATGATGTATGTATGATGTATGTATGATGTATGTTATGTATGTATGTATGATGTATGTGCATATGTATGATGTATGTATGTATGTATGTATGTATGTATGTATGTATGATGTATGTATATGTATGTATGCATGTATGTATGTATGTATGTATACATGTATGTAGATATATGTACATTATGTATGTATCATACATGTATGTCATGTATATACATACATGTATGCATATCATGACATATATACATGCATACTATACATGTACATACATACTTACATGACATATCATACATAGACATACATACATACATACATGCATACATATATACATACATAACATACATACATACATACATACATACATACATACAGACATACATATACATACATACATTACATACATACATACATACATACATACATACATACATACATACATACAGACATATACATACATACATACATACATACATGATACATACATACATACATCATACATACATACATACATACATACATACATAACATACATACATACATACATACATACATATACATACATACATACATACATATATAACATACATCATACATACATACATCATACATAACATACATACATACATACATACATACATACATACATACATACATACATACATACATAACATGCATACATACATACATACATACATACATACATACATACATACATCATACATACACACATACATACATACATACATACATACATACATACGTACATACATCATACATACACACATACATACATACATAACATACATACATACATACACATACATACATACATACATACATACATACATACATACATACATACATACATACATACATACATACATACATACATACATACATACATACATACATACATACATACATACATACATACATACATACATACATACATACATACATACATACATACATACATACATACATACATACATCATACATAACATACATACACACATACATACATCATACATGCATACATAACATACATCATACATAACATACATACACACATACATACATACATACATACATACATCATACATACATACATACATACATACATACATCATACATACATTTTTACATACATACATCATACATACATACATGTATAACATGCATACATCATACATATGCACATACATCATACATACATACATACATCATACATACATACATACATACATACATACATCATACATACATACATCATACATACATACATACATAACATACATACATACATACATACATACATACATACATACATACATACATACATACATACATACATACATACATACATACATACATCATACATACATACATACATACATACATACATACATACATACATACATACATACATACATACATACATACATCATACATACATACATACATACATACATACATACATACATACATACGTACGTATATACATACACATAAATACACACACACATACATACATACATATATACATACATACATAAATACATACATACATACATACCTACATACATACATACCCACCCAAAAAAACCACCCAACAACAAACCACCCCCAAATCCTACCACTAACCCATCCACCTCACCCAAAACCCAACACCCCCACAACCATCCCCACAACTAAACCTAAAACCCAGATAACAACCCCAACACCACCCCCGCCCCAACAAAAACCACATCCCCACAACACCTCCGCCCCCCCCACAAACAATTCCTCTGCCCCCCCACACAAACATCACCCACAAATAACCCTACAAGAATTGTTCAAGCACTAGCGATTCAGAGTCGCTGCAACTCTCGTTTAAAATAGATCAACAGATTGTACTTTAAATTAAAGCAATATACATATCGAATAAAACAAAAAACATGTCGTTCTCATCGTAGAACAGTTGGAAATAAATCAGAGACAAAAAAAAAAAAAAAAATGCAGACGTCCGATGTTAAAACAAAATACGGTGAAAAGGAAACTATGATCAACAAATGATAAGCTTTTCGTTTTCCCGACAATTAAAATTGCTATTTAGGTAAATATACGACGAACTTATTACATTTCAATACTAAATTATCACATAGCAACAATATATTTGGAACACTTTAAAAAAATTCAATTGATTCTAAAACTTTTAAGTATTTATCACTGAAATTTTGTACGTTATTTTTCATAATAATAATAAAACAATAAATATCAGCAAACTTCTACCAGCAAACGATAAATTAAAAATTAAATTATCTCACTCAAGATATTTACTGCAATTTATAGTGTAATAAATTATAATGTAGTAAAAGATATGCTGCAGACGATAAATTTAGAATAGGTTTTTTTTTTTTATTCTTATGACATTGACCAGTTTCATAGCATATGTAGTGCAAGTGTTTTGCATCGCTAAAAATTATAGTTTATTAGCTGCATTCATAATAGGAGTAAAATAAAAGATGAACTACATTTTTGAAAAGCTTATTACGCTTTCATAAAACTGAAGAGCAGCTCGTGATATCCGGAAAATAAAAGAAATTCTCGTAGAAGAATGGAAGAGGACATTTTCAACTTTAGTGTTTCAACAATTATTCCAGGTATAGCAGAACCATACAGGCATACATGCATACAGCACGCATACAGGCATACATGCATGCATAAATGCATGCATACATACATACATACATACATACATACGCACATACATACACGCATGCACGCACGCATGCAGGCATACATGCCTGCATAAATGCATGCATACATACATACACACATACATACACGCACATACATACACGCACATATATACATACATACATACACGCACATACATACACACATACATACATGCATGTACATATATACACGCACATACATACATGCATACATACATACATTCATATACATTTATACATACACATACTTACATGCATATACATACATACGTACACGCACATACATACACGCACATACATACATGCATATACATTCATACATACACATACATATATATACATTAATTCATACATACATACACACACATAGACATACATACATACATGCATATACATTCATACATACACATATATACATATACATTCATACACACACATACATACAAACATACATATACATTCATACATACACATACATACAAACATACATATACATTCATACATACATGCATATACATTCATATATACACATACATCAGTAGCGAGGCCTCAAGTCATCGAACGATTCGCCGATGACCTGAAGGCAAACCTCGTTTTGCACTGGAAGAATTAAAGTTTTTAAAATTTTAATTTCAGATTATTTTTTCGGATCATTTAATATTCCAAATAATTTTATTTTAGTGGTGCCATCTGTTGAGTAAACGATTAGGCGTGACCTTCACTCATCGCTACAGATATCGCATCGGTTTTGTGTGTGCGCGCGCAAGTTTTTTCGCTTGTCAGCCATTTCAGCCAATCAGATTCTTTCACAGCTTCCCTTAGATGTAATAAGACTCATCGGCGATGACCCGCAGAAATTTTGTTTTTACTGGCAACTCTCAGTTTTGGCGGATCGTGGGGGTTGGATGGGGAGGGGTTGAGATTTTTTTCTCCTGTTTCGTTCATTCTTTTTTATTTTTTTTTTTTCAATTCAGTGCGTCACATTTTTCAAAAAAAGGGGTTGCGGTTAGAAAGATATTGTTATCTTACGATGGCGCTAATATGAGGCCGACGGGTCGAAGACAATATTGTTTGCAACAGTAGTTTTGCATATGGAAAACGCTGTTACCTTTTGTGTTTTGGAACTTCATCGAACTTTCAAAAACGAATATATGTGTGCTTGGTTTTGTTTTTTTACTCTCTTTTTAGTTTCAATAATAAATGTTTTTCATAAAAAGTAGTGCTCGTTGCCGTTCGAGCTTTGCATTTCAGCAAGCTTGAACTTTTCAAATTGAAAAAGAAGTATATGTGAACCAAGATTTTTACAAGGTTAGTTGAATTTTTTAATTACTATTTAGTTTTAAAACTCATAAAAACAACATGAATGATTTTTATCATTTCAAAGTATACTTCATTTATTGTGTGAGGAGAATTTCCTGCTTTAACGGAAATAAAATTTTCGAAAACTGAAAAATTAAATTTCGGAAACGGCAGCCCAAAATTTTCAAAAATTTCTTATCACAAACACCCATGAGCGAAACATATGGTCTGGTATATTTCTTTGAGGACCTAAAAGTTAGCGATGACTGACGCTTGAAGTCACGCCTCGCTACTGACATACATACACACACTTACATACACACATACATACTGACATACATACATGCATACATACATACTGACATACATACATGCATACATGCATACAAACAAATGTGCATATATACATACATGCATACATACATACATGCATACATACATACATGCATACATACATACACACACAGAGACATACATACATACATGCATATACATTCATACATACATGCATATACATTCATACATACATGCATATACATTCATACATACACATATATACAAACATACATATACATTCATACATACACACACAGACACACATACCTACATTCATGCATACATACACACACTTACATACACACATACATACTGACATACATTCATACATACATACATACATGCATACAAACAAATATGCATACATACATGCACACATACATTCATACATGCACACATACATACATTCATACATGCACACATACATATATTCATACATGCACACACTTATATATATGCACACACTTACATACATACATACATACATGCACACATACATATATTCATACATGCACACACTTATATATATGCACACACTTACATACATACATACATACATACATACAAAAAGGAATTTTCTTGCCACCCAGGGACGTCATTTCAAGTTTTTCCAGGGGGGGGGGGCAAAATGTCCAAACACAATGCAATTTCACCGGAAAACATCAAAAAACCACGCCCACTTATATGTAAATACATTGATTTCTCAAAGCCAGGGGGGGGGCAATTGACCCCCACCTGCCCCCTAAATGACGGGCCTGCATGTAAATGTATGTATACAATCGCAGAAATACAAATAGAATCCACCACACGAGTATATTCTTTTTGTTCGTACATACTCCTGTTTACACGTATATACTCGTATATACCTGAATTTACTTGTATATGTATGCAAATGCATGTGTACAAGCGGAGAAATATAAATTATCATCAACACACGAGAAAACTCGTTTAACTCGTACGTACTCCTATTTACTAGTATAAACTTCCATCTCGAATTTAATAGCAAATAAATTACTCAGATTTAAATCAATTTTATTAGTTTTAATCAAATTGAATTTAGTACGATTACTTTTAGTTTGACTAAAATTAATCTAACTAATTTAGTCTTGATTAAATCAATCTACACTAAATTAATCTTTTTCAGAAACTAACCAAGTTAGTTTGAACTAACGTTAATCGTCTGAAAATTAAATAGTTCAAATTTTAAGTAATCTGAACTAAATGCGGGTCAGATTACTTTAGTCAACTGATCAATCGATTGAAAATTTAGTTGATTTTTTTAGTTCTTGCCCAACACTGGGCTCAAGCTCCTCAAGTTATTAACAACTTTTTTTTTATTATTTTAGTATTATTACTTTTTGAATAAGGAAATTTGGTTAACACTCAAAAAAATGAAATTCTCCAAGGAAAAGACAAGTTCGTTAACGGACCGTTGCCGATCCACCGGACACAACCGTCAAAAATATTAAGAGGAAAAAAGTATAACGTTACCAAAAAAAAAAGGAGAAAAAACATTTCCCATACAAAAATCTTTCTGCCATTCAATCTTAAAACAGCACGTAACTAAATGAAATTTTGCACCGTCAGGTACAGAAGATCGGAAAAAATCAAGGATTCGCCTTCTTTTTGAACCAAACATAAAGAAATACAAAAAGTATTAATAAAAACATCTCCCCGGAAAAAAAAAGTGATTCCGTGACATCCACTGGGAAATACAGCAGAGTACGATTTCCAATCAATCTAATGTTTAAAATTTTATTTATCTTTGCTACGTATGTTATTTGATAACTTTTTCACAACATTTCCGAAACTCGCGATAAAGCGTAAGAACCGTTTCTGATGATTCGCTTCTTTAGTGATTGAATTTGAAATCTCCTTTACGCCCTGAGTTGAGTGCTACAAGTTCCCGAAAGCATCAAATGCCGGAAATACGAAAGCTAAAGCTCGATTTGTATTTGCGGAGGAAGATGGTGGGGGGGATTATTAGAATGGCTAGAAATGCCTTAAAAATAGCAAATCTGTTTGATAGAGACGCTTTCGCAGAAGATGTATTTTAAACACTGATAGAATTTGTTTGTTTTTTAAGACAAGAACATTCTATGACGCGAACTAAAGCTTTTTCACACTGCTGTGATTTTGATTATTTTCAGTTCATTATGTTACTCGTTTATTCGCTAATCTGTTTATTATTACTTGTTTTATTTTTCTTTGTTTGTGTTATGTGATATTATAAAGAAAAGTTGTGCAAAAAAAATAGGTTTCCTAACAAAACGTAAAAATGGTGACTTATCCGTGAACGTCAAAGTTTTGACTTATCATGTACCTATGTTACAAGTTCTCAAATTGTAGTCCGCGAAATATGTTTGTTATAAACTTTAAATCTCATCTTTTCACTCTTTTCATTCAAATAACTCCTATGTTAATAATCCTAAATGACCAAATCTTTTTTTTTTTTTCATTAACTTGTTATTAACGTACCTGAACAATCATTAGAAAAAAACAATTATTTTTATTTAACTAAATTTAAAAAATAAATACAACAACACAATATTTTGCAATGTTGTGATTAGTGCATAGTATAGAGACACGTAGGACTACTGACTAGTGAAAAACCATATACTCAACCATGCGTTTATGGAAAGTTAGCTTTGTAAGTATTAAAAAACATTAATATGAAAGCTAAAGTAGGAGAAAACGAAGAAAAATTTAAAATCAGCTTTTTTTCCGTTATCTAAAAACGAACTAGTTTTATTTCAAATCTAATGCGAAAGATCGCAACTGGTGGTAAGTCAATGAAAAGCTGCACAAAATGTTAGCTTCTTTTTTTTTCCAGTTCTAATTACGACAACGACTAAATGAGATATCTAATGGGCGTAAAAATTATCGTACGACGCGTTTTTGAAATTACAATTCAATAAAACTTAACTTGCAAACTTTTAGTTACTTCTCAATCATGATCTAACTTGCACCTAAAATTAAAACTTTTCCGACTCTACGTATTTATGTAAACAGGCTTGTTATGGACCGTTACACATGATACCCATATTTACACATTTTCTTGTATCTTTATGACTTACTACGTAGGAGATTTTTTAACCATGAATTAAGTATCAAGAATGATGTAAAATGCAAGGGTTCGTGTCAGCGGTCCACAAAAGAGTTATTTTAAGAGGGGCTCGGACTACATCAGTTTAATGCCGACTGCTGTACTTGATTAATGTTCATTTATGTAAAATTATCGAATAAAGCAATTTAGAAGTTAATTTTTCTCCTCTTACAATCACTTACTTATTTTCATATTTCTGAAATCATTCTTGGACTTTCTTTTCTAGCATAATTTTATCGTTCAATTTTATCTTTAATTTCTTTCATTTTAACCCTTACTAAAAGCAATTGCTCTGGTGTACTCTTTGAAGAAAATTCTAGCGCAGGTTCTTCAAAGTACGTGTATTACATCAACACACAGTAAAAAAATCGTTTGATATGAGTAGTAGTAGTACATATACGAAAAGCATGTGTGCACTGCAGACGTTCTTCTCAGAAACTGCATAAGATTCATTTTAAGGCTGCGTTCGTCACAAAAAGTTCAAACTTCAAATAAGCTTACATTATTAGTTATTTTTAAAAAACTGAAGCGAAAAATTTTTTAAACTAAAATAAAACATTTTTCTTTATTTCAGTTATTAAATTTATTTTTTACGTTGCCGAAAAAACTAAGATTAGAAATAAAACTTTTAACTTCGTGGAAATATCTTTTCATGTGCTTTCCAAATCTGATCTTTACTAAGAGCTTATTGAAAATTCAATAAGGGCGGAAGAAAGGTGATTTTTTTTTCTTTTCTGCAACCAAATCATATTTCCATTTCAGCTTCTTTTGTCTCTCTATTCAACGTCCTCTAAAAGATAATAAATTAAATTCAGTTTTCTGTTTTGAGAAAGATATTCGATGTCAGCTTTCTCGTGAACGTAAGATCTTTTTAAATACAGAAATAGTTCAATATTATAATGCAGAAACGCATATCATTTGTCTTTAATCTTAAGCATTAGTAAAGAAAATGGAATAACAATAGTTAAGTATAAATTTAAAGTCAAATTCAAGAAATTACAAGCTTTTTTCAACAAGAAGATGAACTAGTAACTGTGTTATAACACCCCTTCAAAATGTTTATCATGAAGAAATTAGAAATTACCGAAACAAAAATTCTTTATAATTATTAATTAAATAACTTTGTAGGCTGATTTAGAGAACGTATTTTAATCATCTCATTACACTCTGGATCCAGATTTTCAACGATTATATTTAAGTGAAAACTCTATTTGCTAAAGACTCAAAGCAAAAGTAGACTACATTTATTTCCAAAAGAAAAATATTCATTTACGCTTCAATGCGGCTTACAGTATCTTGTGTTTTTCCTCTGAATATGAAATTGACCTAAGTTGCTAAGAAAATATGTTTGTGTCATTATAAGTACCTTATGAGTCAATGTGATCCTCCATATCAAAATAAATCCTCTAAAGCAGGTAAAAAATCCTCTAAAGCAGGTATAGAGTGACACATGAGCATCTTAATAAAAACTATCATTTTCTTGTGCATACTACTCATGCCTCTGCAATTATCATTTAGCGTAAATATCGTGCTTAGAGAAAATCACCTTCGGAAGAAATGAACGGCAAAAATACTTCGATAAAGCAACTGAAAAAACCTTTCCTCTCAGAAAGAAAGCAGAGCTTCTCAAAAGGCTTTTACCATCGGAGTTGCTCTTATTCTAGCGGAATTAAGACAAAAAGGAAAACGAAACAAATTTCGTTATTTAGATAAACGAGAAAAACATCATTAAGGAACGAAAACAACTGTTGTGAATGTACTTAAATGGTTGAAATTGTGTTTTCGCTTACAAACGAAACACACTGACGCTTCATACCCCACATCATTCTAAATGCATTTTTACAGAAAAGGGAGAGTTTTTGTAAAAGCATGTACAATATTTCAGTTTTTGTCTCCCTTTTTCTTCGGGGTGTTTTACTTACATTTTCAGTTTTGAAACAACAATAACTTATTTCTTGGAATAGCAATGGTTAAGATCCTTATTAAGAGTTAAGTTTGATTAAGCTAGATAACATGCAGCTAAAAATTTTATGCAATGAAATTTATTGATGTACTGCATCTACAAAATACTGTATTTCCATTTGGCATTTTATTCAAACATATTACTCGATTTTAGGATTATAAACTACTTTTGGCCATACAAACTACGCATTAAAATTTTCAAAGATTTTTCATTGAATCTGTCTTGGGATTGATAGAAAACAAATCACTGATCCAATGCCATTGCTTGCCTTTTTCCAATAGTTTTTATTATTCAGAAGTGAGAATTTATAGTCCACGCGACGTTGAAAGAGTCTCGATTAACATCAACTTACGCAACAAGTAAACAAATATTCTTTCGTACAATATTATCTGTAAATTTTAATTTTCGACACGCTAATTAGACGCGCTAATAGAATGACCACCTTTTCGCTTTATTTACTTCTGCTTTAGAGTAATGTGATATCTATAGAAAGAATTTAAGCTCTTCGATTTTTTTAAGTATTATACTAGTAACAAATAATATTCGGTACTAAAAATATTTTATAGACTTCTTACTTTTGATAAACATTTTTGCTATCAATTTTATAAGTGCGAAACATGCCAATTTGCCAACGTGATGTTATTTATCAAAAATTATTTCGAAATAGTATGCTAAAATGCAGAAAATGTATTCAATTGAAAAATAACATTTCGAGTAAAATTAAGAAAGCACAACTTTAGTTGACAAGATAACTTATGCTATTAAATTTATGAAAATATTAAGCTGTCTTTCAAAATACGAAAACAAAACTTCTTAAATACAGGATTAGCTTTCCTGTAGAAATAAAATGCCAAACATAAAACAAATTTTATCCTCTAAGGAGCAAAAACGAACGTTTATGATGCCCTTAAGTAATAATAAATATGTTCTTAAAATATTAGCACACTTAATAGGCTTAAAAGTTTAAAGATTAAGATTCTGAGAAAAATTAGGGATTTAAATTTTTAAAAAATGTCAGGAAAGTAGTTTAAATTTCTTGCTTGCAAAATAACAAAAATGTTTCCAGCATTTTACTTATTATTTTTTAAAGTAAAAATATCTCTTATATTACTTAATTTTGTGTAATTATTGCAAATTTGGAAAAATATATGATAAATGACGTGGGCTATAAATCTTAATAAAAGTTCTAATCTAGATAGGATTTATGTCTAGTACAAGTAAATTCGTTATAACGAACCCTAATTTAACGAGAACCCAGTCTAAAGGAGGAAATCGGAAATATTTTGTTTGCTCAATGTTAAACCTACAGATGCGAAATCCACTTAAAAGTGCAAGCCTCCAACTAAAACAAGCATCAGTTTTTGAATTCATAATATTTCTATTGACTTCCAGCTAAACTTATCCTTTTCTTGAAAAAAATCCTTTCCCACTTCAAAACCAACCATAAGTTAGTGATGAATCATACATCATGAAAACAAGTAGTGACGGCCCTTAGAAAATGAAATGTGTGTTGTCGCTAATGTTATCACTTCCGAAGTATTTACTGCAGAGGATATTGTAGCTTAAACTTTATCCAAAACAAACGAGAAAAAAATAATAATGTAAACGACGAGAATAACGATAAATGTGAAGTGAATCCTCTACTCTACAGACTCTTTGTCGATGAAAACAGGCAGCAAATGACGAAGCTGAGTTTTTTTTTTTTTTTCCTTTTTCCTGTCATGAAACACACAAGAAAGAGACAGCTAGACGGTTCAAAGTCCTATATTTGGTACTATACAGAAGTTTAAAACAAAAGTAAAAGCAAGAATGTAAGAATAGTTATGATTTATTTACATTGACCTGTTTTTTTTTTTTTTTTTTTTTGAGTACTCGGTAAAAAGAACAAATATCTTAGCCCCTTCACAAGCATTAAAAGCGAGATAAACAGTACAGTAAATAGGAATAGAACTACAATCAACCTTGGTTATAAAGAAATCAAAGGGTCCGCAGTATTTATGACGTTAAAACCGAGATACCTTTCTAAAATGAGGTTAATTTTGCAAATGCTTACTGTAATAAAGCAAAAATACTATAGCTGAATAATGTAAAAATTTCAAGAAAAACAAACTACCTCGCAAGGTTAGAAAATGGACCTTTAGGTTCAAATTATAATGCTACGCTTTAAATGCTTAGCGTACACAATCTTGAGATTTGAACAGCATGAGGAGACATGATTCAATTCTTAAAACTTATTCAAATGGAAGTTGTTGATGGGCTAAAATTCTGCACCGATGACAAACACGTGGTTTATTGTTTCCAGCTCTTCAAATCCCAAACTATCTATATAAAATACGGGATTTAGGAAAAACAACTACTTCAGTAGGGTAACACTGAACCAGCGGATAAATGCAGTGTCGTAGACATGTAGAAACGTTTGAAGCTTGACCTCGTAGATATGGCGGATAACTGGAAGTGGAAACGGATCATTTCATTTTGAAATAGGTTGGATCTGCGATAACGTGTAAGCAGTGAAGTCGTGTGTTCTCGCTAATCCAACCCACTTCCAAATGAAGCGGTCCGTTTTCGCTTCCAGTCCATCCGCCATCTCTCCGAGGTCTTACTTTACCGAAACTAATTCTTGACTAATTCTGAGAAGACTCTTGATTTGAAATGGAAATTGAAAAATCTGGTATGGACCCCACACTACTTCCTTTTACGTGTAAATTTCTTAGTAGTTGCCTTAAGTGTTAAAAAAAGTGCTTGGAGTGGGCAAGGTAACAATTCAAGTATTTACTCCCCTAATCTGCCACGAAACAATGCAAAAAATATTTTGCAATGGTTAATTTTCCAAATATTGCTGATTTTAATATCATTCAGTGAATTTTTCGCAAAATATCGCCAATAGCGCCAAGTTGAACCCAAATTCAAAAAATATTTTTTTCGCCAAATTTGTCGCCAACTTGGCGATATGTCGACAAGTTGGCGTCAAACACTTGGCGACCAAAAGCTTGGCAACATATAGCCAAGTGATCGCGCCAATTCATATCACTTGAGTCTGCATTGAAATTAACACTGATTTACCCCAAAAAAGGGGTAAAACACCCCCTTGGGAACATTCAATTGCAACCACAAGGGGAGGTGCACAACTAGACCATCCTCAGAGCCTACATACCAAGCTAGAAGCTTCTACGGCATATAGTTTTTGAGTTATGCGACCCACATACATACATACGCACACACGTACATACAGACGTCACGAGAAAACTCGTCGTAATTAACTTGGGGGTGGTTGAAAAAAAATTTTCGGCTGCTTATATGTTGGTAGGTACATATACACGTGCTGACAGGTCAAAAAAACTAAGGAATTTTCATTCGGGGGTGAGCAAAATCAAAATTTAGACTCAAATTTGAGTGATTTTTTTTTCGCGATCACAATACTTCCTTTACTACGTAAAAGGAAGTAAAAATTGGCAAGAACTAGCCTAGCTCCGAAGCCAGAGTCCTAGTCATCACTTTTGTATTTGAATCGGCAGTTTGAAGAAGGGAACGAAGACCAAAATTTCAAAATTGGGTTTTTTCGTGAATGTATATCTCCTACTGTGGATACACATGTTAGTGAGAAGAAAAGAACAAAAATCAACCTCCGCATTGCACAACGCAGCATTTAAATCTGTGAGTTGGTGGAAGAAAGGAACAAGTCAGGTCTTTGTTCCCTTCTTCCAACTAATTACGCAAACCTAAGGCTAGGGAGCAGCACTGTTGCCGTGAATCTTTATCATTTGCTTGGATAACAAATTCTATCATAACCTACCTATTTTGTTTTGATAAAAAATTCAGTTTTGAAATTTCTTAGTGAAAGTTCGCAAATATGTCATCCATGTTTAATAAACATATTTTTTGATTATTTTGTTGTCCTAATCAATTTTTTTAAATATTGTTACAATAATCTTTCATTAAACAAGGACTTTTTCAAACAAACATCATACCTGTAAGCTGTTTTACTTGAAAATCCCTATACCAACGCATTAGTTTGAAGAAGGGAACAAATCCAACGACTTTGATGGCCCGTAAATCTTTACATACAATAGATAAACTCAAAATGTAAAATACATCCAATTACTTTAAAGGTAGATAATGCTACAAATGAATCAGAAAAAAATTAAAAAATAATTCAGTATTTTAGAAGGGTTTTTTCGATTTCCCGAAAAACTACTTTTTGGATTTGTTCCCTTCTTCAAACTGCCGATTCATTTATTAACAGAAGCTCAGTTAAAACGTTTTCTCTAACATCATTTCCAAAGATTTCTCAGAACTTTGTGAAGTTTCATCATAAAATTACTTATTTAACATTTAGTTATTGATTTATTAATTTATTAAAAGACTGTAAACACAAATTTCAATTTATTCTGTGAACGTGATAGAACTTCATCATTCTCGAATTACATTTTGCAATTCCTTTACAATACATTGCAAAATGACATGGAACCTATTCAGAATAGCCGACTTAAAGCAATAGAAAATCAAGGAAGTAATGATATGTACACAAAGAGCATATAAGTCATATTTCAGAGAAATCAGAAATCTATAGACGGGAACATACGTTCTTCACACCAGTTCACAGCAAACTGATTTGCATTTGAATGCAAGGATGGAATCTCAGCAACACCTGCTTCTGACGAGTTTTCTTTTAGACTGGTTCAAACGAAGAGATTTCGAAAATCTATTGACGCCTTGCAATATCAGAGTTTCCACAACTTTACATTCAACTGGGTATGTTTCCGTGGATTTATTTTAGTAAACTGTCATCTTCAGGCTGCATTCATCATTACTGAATGTAATCTGTTTGTAATATAATTGTAAATCAGAACACAAAAATGTTTTTTTTTTTTTCTTTCCTTTTAAAATTTTAGAAGAATATTATAAACACGTGTGGAAATGAATATGAAATGAATAAATACCTTTGGGCAACAAGGTAACAATCAGGCCCGTCATTTAGGGGGGTCAAGGGGGGTCAATTGCCCCCCCCTGACTTTGAGAAATCAATGTATTTACATATACGTGGGCGCGGTTTTTGATGTTTTCCGATGAAATTGCATTGAGTTTGGACACTTTGCCCCCCCCCCCCTGGAAAAACTTGAAATGACGTCCCTGGTAACAATAGTAAGCAACTTATATGAAGTACAAATTAGAAAATCGATCTCAGATACTGTTTCGAAGTTCCAAGAGGAACCCCTTTTTCAGTGCAGCGAAGTGTGCGTTTTAGGATGAAAGGACTTCCGAGAAAAGCTTTTGGCGTTTCTCAATTGACTTTCGGTGTTGAATTTCAGAGTTGTAATTCACAAGAAAAGGTCTTTATTTTTTCAATACAGAACAAGAAGTTCTGTCAAGAACTAAACGAGCCTACTTTCCCGTACATCGACATAGGCATTGTAGCATCTGATCAATATTCTCTTGATTATCTAAAACTAAAAATTATGTCAAACATATCTTTTTGCACTTAAAGCTGATTTCTGAAAGCAAAATATACCCCTCTCATCAGATAAAATAGACACGTAAAAAGTAAATAAACGAGTCAATAAAGTTTTGTCGCACCTTTAAAATAATGTAACTGCTATAGTTCTTCCGTAGAAAAATTCCACAATCGTTTTCAAAAGAAAAAATAAATAAATAAATAAAATAAAAGTACAAAGAACTTCAAAACACATTTTATCAAAGAAAGAAAAAAAACTCGTTCGTTAATAAAATGTCTTGAATTTCATTTTTAATCCGTTGCCAGTTGTTAAATATAAATAAGGAATAAAATGCTCTCGTGAATGAAAAATTTTTGTTAACAAAAAAAATCGTCTGATAAAAAAAAAAATAATAATAAATTAAACAAAACAAATAAATAAATAAACAAAAAATCGTCTGCCCAGTCAGTCATTTTTTCTGAGCCTGCATTTCCGCCATGTTTGCGGAGTCGGAGTCGGAATCAGAGTCCTCACAGAAGATTATTCAAAAAAGTACTTTACAATACATTATTTATCAAAACCATTTTCTTCACATATTCAAAGTTAGTTTGAAGGAAATCCGCCTTGAAGTTCAGAATCAACATTCAATTTAAATTTCTCCGTAGGCGCTCATGTTAAAATGTTTTCTGAACGGTTCATCATTGAACGAAAAATGGTTCAAATTGAAAAGTGAAATATAAGAATGAGCCTCTCCGAGATCTTTCAAACAAAAAAAAGTTTATTCAATTCGGACGGTTCACTTAAAAGTTATTAGGTGGGGAAAGGTTGTTTGAACAGTTCAATGTTGAACAAAAAAATGTTCAAACTGAAAATTTAAATACGGTAATGAAGCATCCTTGCTGAGATCTTTTGAACAAAAAAAAGTTTGTTTAAATCGGACTGTTCATTCAAAAGTTATTAGGTGTGAGAGCTTGTTTGAACGGTTCAATGTTGAACGAAAAATTGTTCAAATCGGAAATTTAAAAACGGGGATGAAGTATCCTTGCCGAGATCTTTCGAACAAAAAAAAGTTTGTTTAAATCGGACGGTTCACTCAAAAGTTATTAGGGGTGAGAGCTTTTTTGAACGGTTCAATGTTGAACGAAAAATTGTTCAAATCGGAAATTTAAAAACGGGAATAAAGTATTCTTGATAAGATCTTTCGAACAAAAAAAACTTTATTCAATTCGGACGGTTCACTTAAAAGTTATTAGGTGGGGAAAGGTTGCTTGAACGGTTCAATGTTGAACGAAAAATTGTTCAAATCGAAAATGTAGATACGGGAATGAAGTATCCTTGAAAAGACCTTTCGAACAAAAAAAAAGTTTGTTCAAATCGGACTGTTCATTCAAAAGTTAGTATCGCGGGACCGGTTGTTTGAACGGCTCAAAGTTGAACCAAAAATTGTTCAAATCGAAAAATCAAATATGGGAATGAGCTGTACTCGCCGAGATCTTTCCAACAAAAAAAAGTTTGTCCAAATCGGAATGTTCATTCAAAAGTTATTAGGGGGGGACAGACAGACCGACAGACCGACCGACCGACAGACCGACCGACAGACCGACCGACACACAAATTCCCCATCTCAATACCCTACTTTCAAATTTTTAATTTTTCGATATTTATTTCATTTTTTTGTTTCTTT
>JAXGGA010005199.1:0-80364 GCA_038373865.1 Uloborus plumipes
GTATATTTATAAGTTGACATGTTTCTGGAAAAAAAAAAACAGCCCCCAGACTACGTTATATGCGGAAAACTTACTAACGAATAAAATTGTGACTATTTAAATTTTTCCGCATTTTTTAACAATATGATTTCTTGAAGACTAAAACATAGACGCATTGTGTATCCACAAAATTTACTGTTTAAATAGCTTTCAGGGCTCATGTTTTTGAAACATTTTTATCTCATACTTTCTGTCTGAAGGACTCTTTTCTTTAACTGCATATTGTAGGACAGTTTGAACTTTGTCTTCACTCGCAAAAGTTCAACTGTGTGTGTAACTAATTCTTTCCATTTTTTTTGTTATTATTTATTTATTTATTTATTGGTTGAGTACATGAGACCTATAATTACATGTAGAAAGCGTTAAAATAATAAGCTTTAATTTTGAGCTCATTCAAAGGGAAATATTGACAGCCTCATTGTAAACCTAATACAGTTGTTATCACTCTAACTGCCGAACTACGAGATAATTTCTGTACATCAGAGCCAGACAGGGGTAAAACCAAAAATAGCGATCTTCAATTTGTTATTGCATTGCATGTAGAATCTTATTCTGCATCGAACCATGAAAACGTTATTCCATCCAAGAAATTCATTTTTGAAATTCATTCAAAATTATTTAGCAGCGTTAAAAGAACGAAAGCTACATCTTTGGATTGCATCAGACAAACTTTTTCGCCTCTCTGGAAAAGTAACGAAAATGGATTTACGTTAGTCTGGCTCTGAGGTACAACTTTGTAGCACGTGAGTTTAGCAGATATAAAAAGTTCACGTCTACTTCTCAGTTTTAACTTTTGGTATAGATTCGATTGCATATGTATTAGACTGACATAGATATATTTTGTTTTTAGGAAGATAACACTAAAATCAAAATTGTCTCACAAGTACACTGATCTAAGCCAAGCTCTCTACTGCGAATGTTTCGTAGCTTTCAGTCAGCGTGTCAACTAATTACTTTTTTTATTTCAAAACCGGTGCCTTCCTTAAAAAAAATGTGTTTCAAAAAATAATACTATCATATAAAAATGTTGCAACTTTTGATTAGCGAAAGGCACCCCACGACAATAACAAAACGAAGGAATAAAAATCTGATAAAGCTTACAGTTGTTAGAAAACCTTTGCCAAGAGTTCACAAAAAATAATAATTGAGCGATTCCATACCAAATCACCGAATGGGGGTCGCACGACCGACTCGGATTTTTTTTTAATTTGGTACACAGATTGGTGGTATAGAGGTATGACAAAGCCCAAAAGGAAAGTTACCTGCTCCACTTATTTTCTGAGATACATGCCCTCAAAGTTTGTCCGCCACGTCAAAATACTAAAAAAGTGATGTTATTTAATCATTTTTTATAAAAAATCGTACTCATGCAAAATAAAAGTGTTAGATATCTATGGAAACTAGTTACTCCAGGCATTCTGAAAAAAAATACTAGAACGTTCATAATGAAAATTGCCAAGGTACAGGTCTCTTTGAAGTTGTCACCACAAAAACTTGATTTTGCAGATTTTGCTAAAATTCAGGCATTTATTACAAAAAAAGGCAAACAAAACCAAAGGTTTTCTCACTTTCTGGTAGTGTACAGGTCCTCCCTGTAAATTTCTACGCAATAAATTTTTTGGGTTTCTCACTCCTTCTTGGAAATATTTTAGCTTAAAGATAAGCCGTAAGGCAAAAAATGCGTTTTTGGCCATCTTGGCAGCCATTTTTCTCATAAAGGGGGAGCAGTAGAAACTTTAATTTTTTTTTTAAACAAGCCACTGATATGTTAGCTATTCACAGGAAAAGAGTTTACTTTTGGTTATTTCTCCCATTAAGATATATCCTGCTGACAGTATATGCATGTTTTTCGCGACGACCATATGCTTTTGTTCCCCCTCTCATGGACTTAAAATTAATTAAACCTAAAAATAATAATATATTTATTATTAGCTGTATTATCTACCCAATATGTCATGAAATTTAATTTATTAAATCATTGAACAATAAATTAGATAATTAATGAAAAAAAGAAAAAGTATTTCTCTGATGCCTGAGCATTATGCATTCATAATTATAAAGCACTAAATACTTTTTTGAGAAATTAATTAACATAAATGAGCTCTAAATATTTATATTATAAGCAATACCTAATCTTGTGATTGGGATACTCGTGTTTTTAATTGAAGAATTTCTTGAATATCACATGAATATCAGGAAAATAAATGAAGTCTTTTCGTTTGATGTAGGATATTTTATGACAAATTTCATTTGATGGGCTACTAACTGAGCATGGTGATAAAGAGCTATTAATTTCAGCATCGAATTCCACTTTACCTTATTAACAGTTAAATATTTATAAAATAATTAAATAAATAATTTAATATAAAGACATGCTTGAAGAATTAAAATTAGTGCAACTAATTTATTCCCGTACTGATCTTTACAAAACTGACATGTGTTGAGCACTATTAAGAACTGACAAGAATAAGTTTACTCACTAAAATACTAGTTCACAGATACTATAAAGCGTACATTCTATTTTCTACAAAATAATACTGCAACAAAGAACAAGGGTATAAAGAGGTAGGTACTAAAGAATTTCTTGAAAAATCAATTAAAATAAAGGAGCTTCGAATATTTATCTCATAGGCAATACCCAATCTTGTGATTGGATGTTCCTGATTGATGGCTATAAACAGGAGGATACCCTTGTTCTTTGTTGCAGTATTATTCTGTGGAAAATAGAATGTATGCTTTATAGTATCTGTGAACTAATATTTTAGTGAGTAAACTTTTTCTTGTCAGTTCTTATCAGTGCTCAACGCATGTCAATTTTGTAAAGATCAGTATGGGAATAAATTAGTTGCACTAATTTTAATTCTTCAAGCATGGCTTTATATTAAATTATTTATTTAATTATTTTGTAAATATTTAACTGTTAATAAGGTAAAATGGAATTCGATGCTGAAATTAATAGCTCTTTATCACCATGCTCAGTTAGTAGCCCATCAAATGAAATTTGTCATAAAATATCCTACATCAAACGAAAAGACCTCATTTATTTTCCTGATATTCATGTGATATTCAAGAAATTCTTCAATTAAAAACACGAGTATCCCAATCACAAGATTAGGTATTGCTTATAATATAAATATTTAGAGCTCATTTATGTTAATTAATTTCTCAAGAAAGTATTTAGTGCTTTATAATTATGAATGCATAATGCTCAGGCATCAGAGAAATACTTTTTCTTTTTTTCATCAATTATCTAATTTATTGTTCAATGATTTAATAAATTAAATTTCATGACATATTGGGTAGATAATACAGCTAATAATAAATATATCATTATTTTTTGGTTTAATTAATTTTAAGTCCATGAGAGGGGGAACAAAAGCATATGGTCGTCGCGAAAAACATGCATATACTGTCAGCAGGATATCTCTTAATGGGAGAAATAACCAAAAGTAAACTCTTTTCCTGTGAATAGCTAACATATCAGTGGCTTGTTTAAAAAAAAAATTAAAGTTTCTACTGCTCCCCCTTTATGAGAAAAATGGCTGCCAAGATGGCCAAAAACGCATTTTTTGCCTTACGGCTTATCTTTAAGCTAAAATATTTCCAAGAAGGAGTGAGAAACCCAAAAAATTTATTGCGTAGCAATTTACAGGGAGGACCTGTACACTACCAGAAAGTGAGAAAACCTTTGGTTTTGTTTGCCTTTTTTTGTAATAAATGCCTGAATTTTAGCAAAATCTGCAAAATCAAGTTTTTGTGGTGACAACTTCAAAGAGACCTGTACCTTGGCAATTTTCATTATGAACGTTCTAGTATTTTTTTTCAGAATGCCTGGAGTAACTAGTTTCCATAGATATCTAACACTTTTATTTTGCATGAGTACGATTTTTTATAAAAAATGATTAAATAACATCACTTTTTTAGTATTTTGACGTGGCGGACAAACTTTGAGGGCATGTATCTCAGAAAATAAATGGAGCAGGTAACTTTCCTTTTGGGCTTTTTCATACCTCTATACCATCAATCTGTGTACCAAATTAAAAAAAAATCCGAGTCGGTCGTGCGACCAACTTTTTTTTTTTTCGGTGATTTGGTATGGAATCGCTCAATTCAAAAGGGGCGATTTACAATTTTATTTTCTGTACAAATGTATGAAGTTTTCATTCAAATGTCTAATGTTTAAAGTTTTTATTTAAAGGCGAAGTAATCTCCAGTTGGGTCTTCCAACCATGGGTAATTTTGAGGACATTCAATGCAGGTGTGTAGACGGATTGTTTCTCCAGGCAACTCTCGGGTGGTCAAGGGACATGCGTTGGGAAGGGAACACAGGGCCTGTCCTTTCACTTCGCACTTTTCTTTCCATGGTGCAAAATCTCTGATGGAACTTAGCTCAGTTGGAGACTGCATCCATTGAAGAACTTGTGTCATGGTTACGAAGTAGATATCATTCTTGTCGAGCATTTCGTCGACCCACTGAATAAGAGCATCATTGAATTCTTGATTGAGCTTCAACCAACCTGCATGGAAGAATAGTCCTAGAGGAGCTCTGTTGGTTTTGTAGTGCCTGTCCAAATTGTGGTTGAGGAAATTGTAGAATTGCTCCCCAGTCAAGAGATTGCTGCAACTGTCTACCATGGCACAACCAGCAAGCTCTTCGTCGAATGTTGGATCATCTCTTCTGTCCAATTCATTCATGACCATTTCCCAGACAGCATGGGATCGAGTTGGGCAATTTTGTCCATTTCCGTGGCATTTGTGAGGCATTCGGAAGTACAGAGTGTATGGCCAAAGAGGAGGATTGCTCAGAGGTGCTGTGATGGTGGAGTCGTAAAGGAAAGCTTGTTCTTCCATCATGAAAAACTGGTTGTTTCCACCTACTCTCAGGTAAGGAGCTCGGATGCCAACAACTGAGTTATCTGTAATGTTTGAGAAGCGCTCAATGATGAGTCGAACTCCAGCCATTTCCTTTGCCCAGGCTTCAACATTTGCTTCACTCCAGTACTTTTCGTCATTTCTATGTCTGTAATAAGAAACAAGAAGAATTAATGAATTTTCTGTAGTTTTTTTACTAAAATATTGCAATTTCAGATTTGGTTGAAACAAATTTAAGAATTTCTGATATCCAATGCGGGTATTTGAGAAAAAACTTGGTTAATGGGTCATGTCCAGGGCCGTCATTTCAAGTTTTCCAGGGGGGGGGGGGGCAAAAGGTCTAAACAGAATGTAATTTCATCGGAAAACATAAAAAACCACGCCCACTTATATGTAAATACACTGATTTCTCAAGGTCAAGGGGGGCTGACCCCCATAAATGGGTCTGGGGTCCCGCCTGGTCATGTTCTGAGAACGACACATTCTTTTGGCTTGGTCCAAGAATAAGAAACTTACTTGTCAAAAGAAGCATTACATAAGATACTTGAGATCACGTAACCCCACTCTTTACATGAATCTTCGTTTAAACCATTACGACAAGAAAGAATAGAGAGGGAATCCTATTTCTTCTTCATTTTAACTGCTTTAGAGCAAATTTGAGAATAGAATTTTCTAAGTTATGAAATACTTAGCTTTATATTATGTTCAAATTATTAGACTACTTGAATAAACTATGATTATTACTGAGTCAAGCATTTAAATAATAACGGCATAGTGATGAATCATCGCTTGCCATGAATTATAGTAAAATGAAAAATAAATCCTGGGACTGATACTGAACATTATCTGGAATAAAAGAGCATCGGAAGTGGTATGAATGCCATCTAAAAAATGACAGTTTTGAAATATCATCGTATCTTGGAATACTAATTTTTGTTAAAGAAATCCACGGTGGTAGGTTGTGCTTAGGATGAAAACTGCGTTTAAGAATTAAGGAATCCCAGGTAATTTCTGTTTCAATGCAAGGAAACGGAGCTGTGCAACAGAAAAAAAGTTGACTTTAGTCGCATGTGCACCTTTTTTCGCCATTCTTATTTCAATTTATTTTGCCGAGCAAATTGAATTTTTTCAGCTGCCAAAGGGTAGTTCCATTCATTTACACATTTTTAATACTTAATTTGCAGATAAATTTGCAACTTACGTGATAGAATGGGCAGCAATTTCATGTCCTTTCCTGTGAAGCTCTTGGACAGCCGAATAATTGGTGTATTTATGCGAGACGAAGAAGGTGCCTTTGATGGTACATCCGTTTGGATTGTTGCGTCCCTCTCGGAAAATCCTTTCGTAAATGTCAATATTGTTGTTGTTCACAGCGTCATCAAAAGTAATGGTAATCATCTGAGGTACTGCATTGGGTTCAAGTTTTCCAGGAATTTGAGTTCCATCAGGAGAACAGAAACAATCAGGGAGAACACATTGGTTTTGGTCACAAGGCGGAGCACGATTGGGATCTTTGTCTACGGCTGTAAAAAATAAACAGGATCTAGGATTAGTTTCGCGATTATTGTAGTTAAAATTTAAATTCACAAAGTACGTTACGTCGTCATGATCGGTATATCATACATTTGTTGTACAAATTTCTGGACAAGTTTTTATTTTTTATTGAGGGGGAATACCTTGTAGCATCAAAGGCACAAAGAAATCATAGACTTGCAAAACTTGTTACTTTAAATAAATATCGTCTTTTAGAAATCCTAACTTAAATATACACATAGTTAGTGAAAGATTTCCATATCATAACAGATTACTTTTGCGTTGAGCTTCTGATGGAAAAAATGGAGTTATCTCCTTTTTTTTTTTTTTTTTTGAATTTAAACTTTTGCTTAGTTCGTGTAAAAAGTTAACTTTAATACGCTATCGGTAACGTGTGAATTTCGTAACTTTTATTCACTTTTTATTGAGCTAATGATTTTTGTAGTTAGGTGATTCTCACTATTTGCGCACGTTTATGATTAAAAAGTATAATAAGCAATAGCACATTTTTTATTATTTTTGCTTGGAGTTAAATAATTTGCTACACAAATATTATTACTTATCAATATCTTTAACGGATAAGCTGCGTAATTTCACATTTAAAAGTCGTAAACTTTTACATATATTATATATTTATCTTCTAACGAAAAAGCAAAAACAACATTGCCGAAATAAATTTGTTTTCAACAGAAAATGTTGTGAAAACTAATTCAGAGGTAGTAGACTGAAAGGATTCACAGTGAAAAATACCTGAAGCAGATATGATTACATTACCACAAGTTGGCTACGAAGTATTTAGACTGATGATATTTATGCGGAGTTAGATTAATAAGTTCGTTCCACATTCTGCTTCATAGATAATTTGCAGTAATGAAAAAATCAAAGGTGAAACATTATTAATAAGAAACCTTATACTTACTGCAAGCATTTTCATCTGAACCATCAGGGCAATCTGGGGCACCATTGCAAAATAATTCTTTCTGAATACATTCTCCATTTCCGCAGGCCAGTTTTCCTTTCTCACATATTGGTTCATCAGTGGCCAGAAGAGGAGTGGCCAGACGAGGTTCTGAAATTGAATTGATATAAATGACATTAATGGACTTTTTGCTTAAATATTGAATGAAATATTAAAACTCAGGCAAGAAAAATAAATTGCAAAATTTAAGACAAATTCTGATGCTCAGATTTTTTTCCATGATTCACCACTTTAAATTAGTATTTTAGAGTAATTCAGTTGCTTCAGCTTCTTTATTGCAGTATTTAACTGGCTCTTCTTTTCTAAGTTGACGTTATTTATTAGCTAGAGAAATTGGTATCGTCGGCAGCTCACTTTTAGCAGTTTAGTCGGATTTTACACTGTAAAAAATAAATGTTATTGCAATGTAATACAGCTAATTTTATAGTAATTTTACAGTAATGAACTGTAAAATTGCTAATTTTGCTGTAGTAAACTGTAAAATTTGCTAGTTTACAGTAATAAAAAGTATAATTGTTAGTTTTACAGTTTATTACTATGCTTTTACAGTTTTAACGTGGAACCTCTGCTGCAAGTATTATACTGTAAAAACTTGTTTTTTTTTTGCAGTGTAACTATAATTCTAGAAAGTTTAATGTATATGTGCTGGTTGTGCGCTTTGTGAGCAAGTCTCCTAAAAGAAAATGTATCCTATAAAAAGGAGAACATATATTAACTATCAACACAACCTAATCGAAGCAACAATAATTTGGGGAAAGTGAAAATCCAGCTATTTTATAAAGCATACTTTCTTTTGACAAATTATACAAAATTTCCAACTCCTATTTTCACGTTATTCAACAAAATAATAATCTGTCTGAAAGAATCAAGAATTTCAGAACCGTTTTAAAAAAATATTCTTTTCTTATCTCTTTTCTTCCATCTTTTTTCTTTTTCTTTAATGAAATTTTTTTTTTCCAAATTTTTACCCTCTATTGGTGATTACTCATTGTTTTTGACATCTATAACTATACATAACTTTCAATTTGACTTTTCAGATTGCTTATTTCACCTTAATACATAACTAACACTAATAAACCTTAATTTTGAAAAATAATACCGTAATGAATGAAAAGTCAAAAATAAATAAATAAATAAATAGACAAATAATAATAATAATAAACTACGAAATAAAAAAATCGCGCAATTGTAGTCAAACCTGTCTGTCTCGAATTTCACGGGACAGAAGAAAAATTCGCAATACGGAGGTTACGAGATACAGAGGTTGTGATAAAATTTACAAAAATAAGCAATTGGAGCAAAGTCAAATACTTAGTAGATTGTTTTGTAGTGATATTGTTGAATATTTTACTGTATGACATGTTATGAGTCTACGTTTTACTAGTTGTGATGACTATATCGGTAGCAAGTTAATGCATACCTTTAGGTACGAACATTGTATTTGAATGATTGCGCAGAAGATGATTTTTGGCTCCAAGTTATACCATTGATAAAGGTGACTGGAGATAAATTCAAAAATGAGAGTCGTCGAAATTCGAGATATAGAGGTTTTCGGAAAAAATCATTCGAGATTAAGATGAGAAAAAACATTAAATTTATCCTGTAAAAGCAGGGAAATTGAAAAATTTCGACATAGAGAGGTTTTCGAGATAAGCAGGTTCGACTGTATTACATGAAATACATTGTTAAAAACATTGTAATTTTTGAAATAATTTTTTTTATCAAATTAGACAAAATTTAAAACATATTCTATATTTTAAATCTAGTGCGAAGAAATACTTAAGTTATATAAAATTTACAAAATAGTAATTCATAATTTTAAGTATTTAAAATTCAATGTTGTTTCGAAAAGAAGTAAATCAAATAAATAAAAAAGTAAAACCTGTTTTAAATGAACTCATGTAAATACCTGTGATGCAAGGAAGTTTTAAGTTTGACATGGTTTAAAGAATAATAATTTCTAATTAATTCAAATTAGTGTTTAAATTTGAATAATGTTTCAATTCAGAAAAATTTAAAATGGAAAATCTATTCCAAATGAATTTATTTAATATTTTTGGCATACGAAATTCTTATGTTCGATATGATTTAAGGAATAATCATTCATAATTACCATATTGAAATATTTTCCAAACAGATTTAGAAATAATAACAAGTATGAAGCATATCCAATCCGAAAGGAATTGCCAAAAAATGAAGAATGAAAAAGAAAATAAAGAAGTACAAATAAGCACTATTTTTACATGCAAAAAACGAAGACCCTATGAAGTCTATTTTTTTTTCTCTTAATAATTTAGTATTCGTAAATTCACGCACATATATATATTTGTTACACCGCAATCAAACAACTTACTCGATGTATCCCAATCGTAAAGTCTTTGAATTTTGATTTGCCGAAAAAAAGAGAAGCAATAAATTGAAATAATACAGATACTTCCGAAATTGCTTGTGCTTCATGCTTATATATTAAAAAGTAACTAACTGGTGCATACTACATACTTGAATTTAATACAAATATTTTTCTACGGGTATAAAAGATTGCTTTTTAGGTGCATTTAACTTCCAGACAGGAAAATATAACGATAAATATTAGGGACGCACGGATAAGCAAATTGGCCAATTGCCGATTAATGATAAGGATGGTTGTTTTTCTACTACCAATTTTACCATCACTGTTATTTCTCTCTCATACAATTCCGAGTTTAGAAATAGTAAGTATTTTATTTCTGAGATATATTTTTCCATTTTCCTAGTTTTCACAAAATAATTTCCATATATTTTATCAAATTTCTTAGAACCAATTTTCATATTATTGTCAATAATATTATTAACACATTGTTAGTTACGTTAATTGGACAAAAAAAAATTAAAAAAAAAAAAGCTGGATTGGGAGTCTGTGGTGAGCACTATAATTTAGGATTATTTTTAATTCATATTTTTTAATAATTAGCGGCAATTTAATTCAATACTTTTATTTTTTGAAAATTAGAGGTTATCCAAAAGTACTGCTCTACGGAGAAAACTTTCGCCACATGAAAAGTGTTGCAACATTGTCTATATTTATTTATTCAAAGATAGAGAATTAATTCAAAAAAAATTTATATCAACTGTGAGTGTTATTATTTATTCATCATAGTTTCTTTTTCGGCCGAATAATCGGGCCGATTTTGCCGATAATTAGTAATAAGTGACCGATTATGACTGATTAAAGTTTTGCACTTCGTACAGCTTACCTTTTGTGCTTCGCAAATATCAAATTCATCATCTAGTAAAGCATGAATTCAGGAATTAAAAGCTTTTACAAAGTATAAGTTCTTCTTTTTTGTGAAGCTTAAGTTCTAATTTTTGTAAACTCATTTTTAAAACGCCGTAATGTACTTTGCCACAAATTTGGAAAGCCCACCACCCCAATGTTCTGCACTTTGTAAAGCATATGTAACACTTATTTGTAGTTTTTTTTTTTTTTCTTGTAGTTTAAGATCTACGTTTTTATTACTAAAATTTGTTTCAGATTTTAAGTGAAAAGCTAATTTTACAGAATTACTCTTTAGAAAAAGTCCTTATCACAACAACATTTATCTCTAACATCAAATTAATTTAATCGTGACTTACTTTCGAGTTGTTGACAATTCTTAACATTGGCCTTCCAGTTGCAAGTTTGACTTTCAATGTCAAAAGCCAGACCAGAAGGACATCGCAAAGCCAGAAGACCTTGCACTGAGCAACGGACGACATCTCGACAATCTTCATCTGCTGTCAACCTAAAATATTCACTTGGTGATCGATTTTTGCACAGTTCTGCGTCATTTTGTGTATCTGCTGCCACTTGTCGTTTCACCACTTTCACCACGGATGCAGCATCCCCTGCAAAAAATGTAATACGTGTTAATTCAAAAATTCGTGCACTGTTAGAAAATTTTCGAAAATTTTGCAGTAAAAGTTGCTGTCATCTGCGTTTGTTGTAAGTTTTACATTAAAATTCTTTTTTTACTGTAAAATTTTACTGTAGAAAAAAACTAGAGTCAAAAAGCGCAAAATGAGAGCATCGGGTATTCGACCCAGGACCAAATTTTCAGATTGTTGAGGCGTCCACCATACTGATGGGGACACATCAGGAGAGCAGAAATAGGCTTACATGCTTGTGCATCTCATACTCAAGTCACGTACTGTATCATTCGGAGCTGCAATTGCTATTTTTTTTCTCAATACAATTCACTGCAAAAATTTTCCGTACTGTAAACCCTACATTTTACAGTAATATTTAATATAAAAGTTTTCAGAATTTTTAATAGTCTGGAAGAGTAAGAAAATCAGTCTGCCATAATTGTTATTCATTTTTATGCATCATAAATGAAAATGCACCTTTCCAGCAATAATTTAATGCGGGGAAGCTTCTAATTTACGTCGTTTCTTGAATGAATTTTTTTTTCAAATTATTAATAAACGTCATAAATACCAAGAATTCAAGGTAGATTATAGATGGTTCTAGTTATATACTAGTCTTGATTGTCTTATTATAGTCGTTTTTTATATTACAGGCATAACACCATGCTCAGAAGCAGATAATTTTTAAAGAAAGATTGAGCCATTAACTTGTGACTAAATCCTTGTTTCTACATATATCCCTTCTTTAACATTTGTATTATACGCAGAAACGTTGTGAATGATAATCACTAAAGTGATGATTACTTGGGATGAGTAAAATGTATTTGTTTCTTGGAGAAACTGAAATTTAATTAAATTAGGGCAAGTTGTATTAGCACGATTGAGGACAAGTTATCATGAATTGAAGGGGGGGGGGGATCATTTGATAAACTTTGTTTTTTACCTAAAGAAGTTATTTAATGGAATTGGTAGCTCTGAGAGAGTTCACTCTGTATTTTAGACTGTATTAGAGTTAGTACTAATGCTGTACGAAATTTAAAAAATGATAATTTGTGCTGAATAAAGATTTTTCAGAAGAGGCTCCAGGAGCTTAATTAATTATGTGGGAGCATAGTCGAGGATAAGTTACTATACGTATAGTGCAGGAAATACAACAATACGAAATTGTGTTCGTATTTTTGAATCACCCTGTATTTTTGAACACTATATTTTTCATTAATTTTAAAGGGTTTTTATATTATATTTAAATTATTTTGTAGTGTTTTAACAATGCAAGTAGATGATTTTTTTAAGCTGGACGTTTAGAACCCTGTAACGTTTACAACTGCAATATTCACTTTTCTAAAAGGAGGTTTAGTTTTATTTTTAACTCCCGTGCTACTTTCGGGATGAAAACTTAATGCGTAAAACCTGTAAAGAAAAATGTTTCAACTTGGTCATTAAGACTGAATTAAAATTCATTACAACTGCTAATTTGTTAGTCAAGCGTTTCTAATGTCTAGTTCAAGTCATTTTCATTCAAACACAAAACAAAAGCTTGAAACCTGTTTTAAATGTAGTTAAAAGCAACGCTAACAAGTTCATTCATTCTTTTACTTTCTTTTTAAAGAGGGAAATATGTGTTAAAGAGAAGATCTAAATATAAGCCATTCATTGCTGCCTTGTAGCCGGTGAGTCATTTTTGAGTAGGTAGTTTGTGGACTTATATCTAGTACAGTTAATTCACTGCTCAATATTTTTGAAAAAAGTCCAAAATGTTTTGTTTAAGCAAGTCGTTTCTCCTAGAATGAAAAGGCAGGATGTGTCACAAATAGTGACGGATATCCGGAGGAGTATAAAATTTGTGTCTTTATCCGTCTTACGTGTGGCGGATTTCAAACGGATCTTTTACGGTGTTAACTTTTGTTACAAATTTGAAATTCCATGTACCATTGGTAACTATAAAATACTGTTGAGTTTCACTTAAATTTTTTTTATACCTTATAAAATTTTAAGGCATTATTTCAGCACTTAAATAGCCAAGTTTAATTGATTTGAGGATTATATTATTCCTCAGTTTGGCTTTTCAAAGCATTCTTCGAAAAGAGTGAGACTAAATTTTCTGTTTACTGTTTGTAAAGATGATGTGAAGAAAGTTTCTAACTGTGTAATTTCGCCGGTAGGGGTGAGTCTGGAGTAATAGGTCAGTGCTGCATTTATGTTGAAATAAAATGGGAAAAATTATTTCTATTTTGTCCAGTAGATGTAGTAGTTTTTGACTCTTGCTGTTACGTCAACTAACCAAGATAAAAAAAAAAATAAAAAAAAACCTTAAGTTTTAACTGTTATCTTTGTGCCGACTATACTCAGGTAGCACAAAAAACGTTTAACCGTTTTATAAACGTTTTTAATCGGTTGTCACAACGTTAATAACCATTTTACAACCTTTACAAAACGAAGTGTGCTACTTGGGTAGTTAAAGTATTGAATGTGGTAAGGCACAAATTTTGCTATTGAAATTAAATGCACACCTCAGAGCTACGAAAAAGGATATTTTTATTACAAAGAAATGAAGATCTCTGGCAAAGAATAGTCAAACTTGTTGAACAGCTCTATTTGTAGCTAAAAGTAAAGGTTTCAAAGCTAAAAGTAATTTCAAAAAGATTTTGCTTGCATTGCTGAGCATTTTTACTCAATCCCGGTTCAAGTGTAAAATTTGTTCAAGTGTAAAAGCTTTTGCTTTTCGCGGATGACTTTTCATCCTAAAGTTTACACTTTATTGCATTAAGAAAAAAGTTCGTTGTAACCCAGAAACACACATTTGCAGTAATCTGCAAAATTTGTGCGATGTAACGTTGAAAAGTCTTATTTTGCAATTAAGACTGCTTCTTTTACTTTAAACTTGCGCACGGTAAATGCTTCATGGCTTTATTCCGGAGTCATGTTACAAGGCATTGTAGAAAATGACTTTGGGGGCGTTGACTTGCTCTCGCTGGCCGCATTTTGAATTTACTCATTTCTGCCTATCAGAGAGGAATGCGACTTTATATTTCGCGGTAATTATTGCTCAAAAGGGTGAATATTATCACCCTTTACTTCAAAAAAAAAAGCAATGTAGAATCACCTCATTCTCAAAGTAAAAAACTTCTTTAAATGGCGAAGCTTTCAATTTTTTCTCAGCAATTTCAAAGTTTTCATTATTAATGTTTTTATTTTCATGCTGTCACACTGAAATTCGTGGCATTTTTATCGATTACTTTAGGCATTGTACAAAATGACTTTGGAGGCGTTGACTTGTTCTCGCTGGCCACATTTTGAGTTTACTCATTTCTGCCTATCAGAGAGGAATGCGACTTTATATTTTGCGGTAATTATTGCCAGTGGCGCACCCAGGATTTTCGCCTGGGAGGGGCTTGAAGTTCTGGGAGGAACTCCGATACACTCCTTTAGATATACTTTGAAACTGAAGGTGAAAAATAAACAAATTAAAGTTACAATGGTTGTTTATAAGTGGCTAAAGTTCGGGGGTTCTCCGAACGCCACTGATTATTACTCAAAAGGGTAAATATTATCATATTTTACTTCAAAAAGGAAACAATGTAGAATCACCCCATTCTCAAAGTAAAAAACTTCTCCAAACGGCGAAGCTTTCAATTTTTCTCTTAGCAATTTCAAAGTTTTCATTATTAATATTTTGATTTTAATGCTGTTACACTGAAATTTATGAGACATTTTAATCGATTACTTAAGCTCTAGAGCGGGATTAAATTTGACTTTAAATTGGATTTATATTGTTAAACGAGCAGAACATTCACGGACTGCCTATCAATCGTAATTCATCTTTAAATACACATTAAAACTATACAATCTTTTGAAAACTTATAAGAAGAAAACTATTGAAGTACCGATGACACAGCAATAATAATAATAATAATAATAATAGCAACAATATTTCCTCTCTTCTGTGAACAGAAGTCAGTTCTTGATACAATTTAATAAAATCGGCTTTGATAATGCTAAACGATTGTTAATACGAATCGATCCCGAACAGTTGAGACTAACATGCTTTCCCTGTATTACTATTAATATTAGCTTAAATGTGTTTAACTAAATGAATTTGTTGCGTTCAATTTTTTATAGATTATTTTATTGTAATAAAATGCTATTATTCTTCACATTCATTTCAATGAGGCATTGAAATACGAAATTGGAATTATTGAAGTTATATTTCTTTTTTTGAAACTAACTGATATTCAACCATATTTTTACCCCTGTTAATAATTACATGCTTATTAAATAGTAAAAAATAACCTTCAAAGAACTGTTATGGAATATCCATCCCCTGAATTCAAATTTATTTAATAAACTATAAAACACAAATAATTAATGCGTTACATCTTTTCATTCTATTGAGACAGTAAATTCATAATATTGGCAAAAAAAAAAATAAATAAATAAATAAAAGGTTAAAAAATAAACTACAATGAAAAAATAATAATTGAAAAAAAAAAATGCAAACATCGATTTTCTACAGCAAATCTTATAATCCTCAAACGATTAATAGCTGAAGTCATTGTTTTTAATCTTGACTTATTCCTAAAACGATTCAGAACGATTGAACGGAGTTTCAAAAATAGTTTCGTGAAAATAATTATTGAATAAGAATTCAATAATTACCAGGTTGAAAATAATTTCTTAAAATAAAGTACTGTTTATCACGAATGGATAAGCAAGACTGGACGAGCAAAGCAAATATTAAAATCTGAACATCTTCATGTTGAGTTTGTTGCTCAACTCTGGCCAGACAGTATTGAAAAGTTCTGAATAAGAGGCGTTTTCAAAAGCATGTTTGAAAATTCTTTTATTTGTTCTGCCTAGAGGAGATGGTGTAGAATAAAGACTTGAAGATAATCGCACATTGACCCGGTTCGATTTCTTTAGAAAGACGACCTATTAAGTCGAGAACCGAAAAGATCCGAGTTACTTCTGGCTATTAAGAGAACAATTAATGATTGCTTAATTATAGAAGAAAGATTAAATAATGCCTTGTGCTCATCACGTAATCGCATTTGAAGATTTTACTGTCAAAATGAAGTTCAGGATTTAACATCTTACTCTGAATTTCTTACGATCCTTCATAATTTCAACAAAAAAATTTTATTTAATCTTTCCGGCAAAATCCTGTATATTTTCAATATTTTCACTTTTATGTCATTAAAATCTCTAGTGTGAAAACTGCGTCAAAATTCTCGTGGTATTTACCAAACGCAGCCCCATTTGAAACAAATAAACAGAACATGTCATTAAAATCCACTTGTATTTTAATAATTCATATGCGTAATTAACCTTTTGGATCCGGGCTGTTCATATAGAATTTTTTTTTCGACCCAGGTAGTACGACAGTTGAACCACAGATTTCTTTTCCATTGAAAAGAGAAGGTATAAACTGTCGTACCAGACGTATGAAACCTTGAAAAAATCCCTGGCTCCAAAGGGTTCGAGTGAAAATTTTAACCCCGTCCTCTAAAGAAAAAAGACTTATGGTACAACATGTGTACTGCCCGGTTCCTAAAGGTTAAGCAATAATTTTTGGTGCATAGTATAAGTTTTTCAACGCAGTAAAATTTTAAATTTATTCTGAAAATGTTTTCTGGTTTTAAAGATATGTCTTCGACAAGACTTCATGTATGAAATCAGTATTTAAATTATGAAAGAGAAATGCATAACTGTTTTTCTACGGTAAAATTTTACATAAACATGTCATGGCAAATCGATTATGTAATCATGATGTCACTTCAAAAGTGCTTGTAAATCAAGAATTTGAGCCTGATTTTTTTATATTCATTCTAATGGTGATCTTTGTAAAACCAACTTTAATTTTGCGTCGCAAATTTCGACGAAATCAGTGATGTTTAAGAAACACAAAATACTATTTAAAAAGTTTCTGAACCTTAACTTATTGCCAAATTTGGAACAAGAGTGCTGATGTATGGGAAGTGGGTATTTTTTTAATCAATTATTTTCAACACCTTCCTGGTGAAATAATGCTTCCTTACCCTCCTCGACGAGGGGGTAAAAGGAGGGAAACGAATGAGAGGTACGAAAATTAATGGGTACTGTGTATCTGTGTGCTTGCCTCTGGCATCATAGCTTCTGAACGGATAAACAGATTTTTTTTATTTTTTAAGGGAACTCTTTCGATTTAATATTAGTTCTTGTCGCTAAACAATGAATTAACTTTCTCTCAATTTTCACCTCCAGGTTTATTACTGCAGTCCTTACCAACTTAATCTCGTACAGAAAGATGGAGGATTAAAACTAATGCAATATGAAAAATATCTATGCCTAACTCAGTACATGTAGAAGTAAGAGTCTAACGCTGTACATATACTAGAATAATTTTTCACACTGTATTTTGCACATAAATGCAGCTGTACCATTCCTCCCAAATCTACCAACCATCTGGAAATCCCCGCAATTTTCGAGTAATCAATCATGCATCTTCGAACATAAAAGGCAGAAAGTAGCATCTACCATACAACCACATAACCTTTAGCAAGACGATTTACAGTGTTTCAAAAAAAAAAAAAAAAAAAAAAACATTCGACAAATGCAATCCTATTTATTCTAGCGTATCAATCGTTTTATTTCCTCACAACGAGCCACGAAATTTGACTAACAACCTTACAGGAACATAAACCTTCACCAGGGGAACATCATTGTTGCCAACTTTGCATGTGCGTATATTGACGAACGAGAGACTTATCGTTTGGGCAATGAGCCTTCTTTCGTAAACGAAAGTACAATAATTGTCAACTGTTTTTATTGGTCGAGCCTCCAGCCAGAATGGCACACGCACGTTTGTTGTCTGGTAAGGCGTCGGCGAATTCCGAAGTTGTGTATTGTTGGTGATGGTATTTTGCGTGATTTTCGAAGCATGACGTCAAGTGAACGCGGAACCACGACGAATCTAAAGCGTGCCTATGTGGGTCAGGGTGAGAAGATGTTCGAAGTGAGAGGTGGAACCCGTCTTTCGGGTCCGAGCTGAATTCGAATGGGGACATTCGAAAAAGCCCGGCTGGCCTCGATTTTCGACGTTACGAAGGAGAAATAAGAATGACGAACTCACCCGAGGCTAAGAGATCACGAGCAGATATTTTCCAATATGCTTCACAAATCAAAATAATTTCTACAACTTTCCATTCCCTCCACTAAACTTCTCAAATTTTGCTTCAACCGGTTTTTACCAAAACGTTTCCCAAAAGTTAGCAGCTTGCAAGTTCTTGTTTCTGCTAATTGGTGCTTCATGTAATTTGCAATGTTATTTTTAATACAACAAATGAAAATTCTCGCGAATTTCAACCGGAAAGAGAGAAGAACCTTGTACTTATTCAGTCAATGACAGAACTGGAATTTCAGAAAGTTTCACCTTTAATTGCCTTTCTTTAGAATTAACTCATAAAAACATCCGTGTTTGTGTATTAGGACGTGTAACAGCAGGGTATACGCCCGACATTTGTTAATATTGCGAGATTCCGTAAACAGTTCTTTTAACTACAGTACACTCCCGATTATCCGCGGAATTTGGTGGCACGGATATCACGGATATTGCAAATTGCAGATAATCCGAAAAGCATAAAATAAGTGGTAAGGAAAATAAAAAATGTATTTTGCTTAAAAATAATTGCATTACACATAAAATGTGATAAGTACAAACAGTGACGATAGGTATAGCATAAAAAATCATTTGTATTTGAGGTTCTCAAGCATATAAAATCTACAAAGATGTGGTAATTACGATAGCGCAAAGGTAAAATAATTTATTGAATGAAGAGCATCGAACTCTTGATTAAGAAAAGTTCAGAAAAAAATTTCATTCGTGCTTTTTGGAAAAAATCTGTTAATTGTGTTTGTTTCTTTTCCTAGACCCTCATGAATAATCGAGAGTTTACTGTATCCACTTTTTTTGAACATACGAAATACATTTCCACTCAAGCAAGTGACATTAAATTAATTTACAGAATTATTTTTAACTACTAAATTTGAGATTTTAGTATATGTACTATCTCTAGTTTCAAGCAGAAAGCTTAAAAATAATTTTTGTCTTCATGTAAAGTATATATATTTGATAGTCACAGTGCTTGGGTCACCGGTTAAGTTACACAACTCATGATTTAAAAAAAGAAAAATTATCAAAAGTGAAAGGTTTTTCGCTATCTATGTCTGTATAAATCTATACATAAATGTGTGTATGTTCTTTATACATATCTACAGTTTACGTCGGATATTTCAGAATTTGGCAGAGAGGTCTTTTGATGCTCAGACCGCCACATGGAAGAGGAAATTACCAGTAAACCCGTGAAACTCAATGTTTACCCTTATTAATAATAATGACTGAATGTTTATACTTTTAACAAATGTAAAGAAGTATAAATGTAAATTTTGCATCAAAGAATTGCTCTTTTCTACACGTTAAAGAGAAATTTTACTGTTGTTTTTTTTTTTTTTTTAATATTTACCTAAATCTGATTGTTGAAAATGCGAACACTTGATACAACTTTTATTTTCAAGGTAAACCGTGCAACGCCGAGAAACACAGCTACTTTAAAAATAAAGAATCATATTAAAAGGAATCAACTAGTCTTAGTTTAGGTAGTAAGAGAAGTAGCATACTTGTCACATGTAAGGATTTTTGTAAGTAGCTAATGTTTCTAAGAGAAGAAAATTCAACTTTTTTCTTCAATTTATCATTGCACTGAAATACTGAAGTTATTTTACTAAAAATGAAAGATTTTATCTAAGAATATAATTTACTTTTGAATTTTAGAACGGGAAATTTAAAAGTGATTTTTGTCGGGAGCACGATAAAATGATTGATTAAAAAGGAGAGGAAAGAAGCTTCGCTGGCAGGCTCATTATGTAAAAATTTTCCAGGGGCGGGAGGTAGATATTCAACGTATAGTTTACTAGAAAACACCAAAAAAATCCAAGACAGAGTCACATATAGATATGTGACTGTTCCTGAAGCTAGAGGGGAGAAGGACAATTGCCCCTTTTGACCCTTTAAAGTGACGAGCCTGTCTTTCGAGATTTAGAAAACTTTTTTTAAGAAAAAAAACAGCAGTAGCCGGTCCTCAAAAAAGCAATGAATACTGTTTATGTAATTAAAAAATATTATTTTTGAGCAAATATTGTAAAATACAAAATGATTATTAAAATAATTTTAAGAAAAAAGCTCATGTTTATACAAAATTTCTCGAAGTTGATTTGCCTGTTGACATAAAATAACTCTTGGTGGACAACATAGTCTGTTATGGCATACGCTATGAATGACAGTTCGAAGATGTCTCTCTGCAATGGCACTTAAAGTTACTGACGTCTCGAAGGCATCAAAATTTACAATGGCATGTAAAATGAAAGACATCTCCCGGATGTCACTGTAAGTCAAGAGGGTCAAATTTATTGCTGAGTCACGATAACTAAGTTTCTTAGTAAGTTAAGGGGTCAAAGTACTGCATGTGCCCTTCAACTTACCACTGCTCTCGCTTGTATTGTTTTACGGTACCACTAAATCGATTCTTTTTCAAGCAGTATTTAAATATCAATTTCCTATTTCAAAGGGGATATACACGTGTAAATGTATTTTTATTCTGTTGTTGTCTAAATTCAGGAAATAAGTATCACACTACCTGAATTCTGGTTTGCATTTTAGCAGGAAAACGTGTTCCTTGGCTCCCAGGCTCAAAACTTCCTCCTGTCCGAATACAGGAAGCTGACCTCTTGTTGTGTTTCCTCTTGTAAAAGTGAAATGAGAATGAAGATTTTATTTGGAATATGGGGTGTGTGATGGAAATGCCTCGAGACAAAATGTCGTTTTGGGATAGATAATTAGCTGTAGAAGATAATCGGTGAAAGTGTTTCGATTGCGCGCAATGTGCTCAGCGAACGAAAATGATTTGTTGCAGCTAATAATGTTATAGTGTTTTGTAACTTGCTCTGTTGCTGTAAGGGAGGAGGGGGGCAATCCACCCTCTCTTGACTTTGAGAAATCAATGTATTTACATATAAGTGGGCGAGGTTTTTATTATTTTCGGAAGAAATTGCATTGTGTTTGCACCCTTTGACTTTTTCCCCAGCTTGACAACTCTACTCAACAATCACTCTTCCAACAATATTTAAGCCTCCGTGGCTTTTTACGTTATCAGACAAGAATGGATTATTTAGTGAAATTTTATATAGGCAACTTCTGTCGCCTCAGAATACTACGAAACTACTTAATTAGAGGAACATTTATGACTAACACTGCCGCAGTGGAACTGATAGAAATATTAGGTAACTTGATACACGACATGCCGCAATATTTGTACTGTAGCTAAAATTGTGTTGATAGACTGCTAAAATAGCCATTCGTTTTGATACCACTCATCAATAAAATGTAACTTGGTTGCGAACTCACAATCCTTTTCTCGTTAATGCGAACACTATACAGTATACACGCGGCGATTTTCATTGGCGATTTTTTCCTTTATTCTCATATTCTACTTCACCGGCCTATTTTCAATTTATTATTGAAAATAATATTTTTGTCAGAATAAAAGGTTTCTAAGTACCGTATTTTTTTTTTTTTATTTCATTGCATGCGGCAATGAGGGGGAAAGCAAGAAAAGTGTTATTTAATAATATATAAATACAGGGTGTTTTATGACATACATTAATGCTTGAGTGGCATTAAGATAGATTGCATATGTACCGCCATTGTAAGTAGAGTTATTATGCATGCAGCTTAGATATTTGTAAGGATGCAAAAAACTCAAGGGGGGGATGGCGAAAAAGCAGAAAAGCAGGGTTAATCTCAAATGCAGAATAATTATGAACACGTTTTGGCAACATTTCAAAAGACTCGTTCAACTTTTGGCCTATTCTGCATAATGTTTTTTTACCAAAGGTAAAACCTCTTTAAGAGTACAATAGAAACTATTTAAAAAAAAAACAGCTTGTTTTTAAGTAATACAATTGCTATGTTTCTACCTATTACGTAATACTGTGTAATGTTTAACACTGTTGCTGAACCCGATGCATTTCTGTGATTTCTTTTTAAAAGATCGTAACATGATTTTTAAGTGACTTTTGTTAGAATTAACAGCAATAAAAGTTCTCAATAACATCTTGGAAAACCGCTTCTTTTGATTGTTGGCAATAAATATTTTGTCAAAATCTACGATTCATTTTTGCATTAAAGGATGCATTAAAAAAGTTTAAACGTCAGTTACACACATTTAGTGCAATTACATCATAAGCAAAAACATAGTTCAAAGAGAAAACATGAATTACTTTTATGAAATTCACACTTGAAGATTTTGTTTTACAAAAAAAAAAAGGATTCATGTAGGAAAATTGAGTTAAAACAATTATTTCACCTTCTAACTCTATAATACTAATATAGACGAAGAGAGATCAATTAAATTGCACTTATCATATTTAATTTATTTTAAATAATAAAAATGCTCTACAATTTTATCACTAGCGTAAAAACACACAAAGTGAAAATAGTTTTAGCGAACCTTCTGAGCATGCAGTATTCCTTCTTTAACATGAGTAAACTTTTTTCTGTTATTGGTTGTTAAAACAGAGTTTCACCGTGTATTTCAGTTATCGGAGATAAGAGACTTCAAACCGACTCCTTTAAGGGGAGGGGGGTGCTGTAATATATTGTAAAAATCTTTAAATTTTCTTCAAAGCAGGCTCTTAAATTATGTGAAACCACTGTTCAATTTTAATATGATAAATGTTTGAAATAAACTTTGGGATAATTTTCTGATGCCGAGCATCAGGGAAAGGATATTTTTAAATAGTAAATATCGTAAAAATATAAGAAATTAATAAACATATTGTGGCTAAAAGATAAACAACATTAATCAACAACGTTGAACAAACATAGTGCTTAACATTGTGTTAACGTTGTAACACACAGTGTGCTAACACTTGTTCGCATGGACGCCCATAAGAGGGGGTTCCCCCTTCCTAGAAATTAATACTTCGTTGCTTTTAGTATTACTCTTTCTGTAAAAATAGAAAAACATTTGCTCTTCAGTCATTAATTAATTAGTTATTGAAAATGTCAAATTTTAATCACTCTAATTTACACTGAAATTTCAATCACTAACTCAGAAACTAAAAAAAAAAAAAATCTTTTATCCAAAAAGCATGGAAAAAATAGGAGCCTCTACTTATAATTTCGCGTATGGTTCGGGAAAAAATTGTTGGATGTGTGTGCGTTTCACAGCTTTCAGCTAAGAAGGATTTAGATTCTCGAGATTCCTGAAAATCGTCTCTACAATTGTTTTGCATAATTGCAACTGTTTGACATTGTTGTTTGTACTTTTTTAATACAAATATGAGTATTATGTGTTAAAAGCACTGAAGATGAGGTACTATCTGTTTTTCCGCTTAAATCTAACGTGGTTACAAATGAAATAAGCATCTTTGAGCGTAGAATAAACTTCAAAATAATTGGATTAGGATTACTTGAGATTTAAAGTTTAAACCAGCAAGTTCAACTATAATTATGTTCTTCAAGAACCAAGAAAAGTTCCGCCTAGTACGAAATGACTCCTTTTTAAGGGGATACAAAATAACACTAGAAGCAACTACTTTCATTTTAGAAATTGTCAAATTCTTTTTTTTTTTTTTTGAATTAACGGTGCGGTATGTAAGAACCCTTTCAAGGAATTTTTGACACCGAGCCCTCTGTTCATCCCGCATTAATAACACTTTCTCTTCTCCATTCTTCTTTTTTTTTCTAAACTAAAAGAAACTCGTTTCACCTTGTATTGCGTCATTTTGCTCGATATTGCTCCTTACTTCATATTGCGCCCTTCGCCTATCTGCTTATTTATTAGTGTTGTTTAGTGAAAGAGGGATTTATTTACGTCATAAATAAAACGCAACTTTGTTAAATTTTACCGTTTTTGCACTTTTTGGCTCGGAGAAAAAACATCAAAATTTCTCGTAAAAGACCTCATACATAAAGAGATGTTTACCCAGTGGCTTTACATATGTTCAAGAGAAAGGAAGTTAAATCATTGTAAATCTATTCTATTTTAAAATACAACTTTTAAAGGCAACAGACCTTAAAATAAAAAATATATATACTTTTTGACTGATGTCTTTAATTTTAAATGGTTTTAAATGCAATTTTAGTTTTAGTTTTAAATGCAATTTATTTTTAGTCAAGTAAAAAGATATGAATGCGAAAATTATTGCATAATTTAGTTTTATCAAAAAAGAAAAAATACGGCTATTTTTAAGTTTACCAACAAAGCAGAACTTAATGATTTTAATTATCCCCAAAAATTATCCTGCACTTTCCTTAACCACAAACATTTTCCAAATGCTCATCAGAGCATAAAGCACTTCATTTTTTTGTAATTTAATTTGACTCAATTTATTGTTTTTTTCGACGCTGTAAACGACTAGGAGAAATGTATTTTTAATGCTTTTGTAAGTTCTCTAAAAAAAAACACTGTCTAACGACCTGTATTTTAATTTCAGATCACGTTGCTTTGAATGCTTCATGAATTTTTTTTCACTATTGTTTAAAAAAGTATCATTATTTTTTTCGATATTTAACTGTATTTTCTCATCTTGAAAAGGAAAAAAATCATTTTGAAACTTTTACTAAATATTTCCTGTTGTGTTAAAACAAATAAATTGCATAATTTAGAATATCCCCCCCCCTCATAAGGTGTTGATTCTCAAGATTATAAAATATATAGTTGAGCTCTATGGAATATTTCAACAAATATTTTTCTTTGCTGTATGGCAATAGAGGAAGGAGGGGGGGGGGGGGACAGTTAAGATTTTTTTTTTAATGAAACCTGAATTGGAAATGTGTTTTAGCAGTTACAGAATATTTTGCAAGAACAATGCATTTAATAATAAAACTTGTGTTGAAAGCATCAGTGTATTATTTTTTTATTTTTTACTTTAAAAAACATGTGGAAATTTTTCACGCTGCTCCATGTAAGGGGCAAAGAGGAAAATATAATATTTTCTAACAAAATATTTTTTATTTGACTATTGATTATGTTTTTTGTCAAATAAATCAAAAAATAATGGAACGATAAACGAATTAATAAGTAAATGCATTAACATATGAAAAAATAAGTGAATAAATAATGAATGAGCAAATAAGATAATTAATAAATGAAGGAATGTTAATGAGTAAATTCATGAATGTGAACACGTTAGTGATTTAATAAATAAGTAAAAGAAATTAACTATTTCACTTTGCCTCCGTGTGCGCTTGACAAATTTTACTACACATTTAAAATCAAAACAAATTTGGTATTAACCAAATAAGTACTGCACTGGACATCAGTAATCTGAATAAATACTTAAAATGTTAATTGCAAAAACTTTATCGTTTTATAATAACAAAATTGTTTTTAATTAACCGCAAAAAATTACAATATGTGCATTAAATTTTGAAAATACTTGTAGTATTAGTTTTACTTGATTTTTAGAATTATTTTTTCTTATTTAACAGTGAAAAAAAAGGGAAAATTTCGAAATATGCTTTATTATTTCCCAGTCAGAACTAGATGTAGTGGCGAAGAATAGGTTATTAAGACTAGTGAGAAAAATATGAATAAAATAGAAATATAACAACAAAAACAACCAACGAAACTTGATAAATACTTTCTAACAATGCATTAGAAATTTTGGGTTTTTTTAATATAAGAGCTTAAATTTTTTAATAAAGTATGCGTAAATCATTTATTTACCCTTTTGATGATTTTAGCGAAAGGTAGAATTAAGACTGAATTACTCATTGATGTGGTATATAATGCCAGGTTGTAAATGGTAAATGCAGAAAACAAGCATGATTTATTTTTAAAAAAAGTATGTTGTTTTGAATGGATTCATTAAATAGAGAGTACACTACACTATATAAGGATGACTCTTGGATTGATTTTTTTTCTTTTCAAGTCTCTTAAAGTGTTTTTTTATTATCAGCATTGTACTAACAAGAATGTGTGAAATTTACTTAGTTATAAAATATACCGATCTTATCTTTATCTCATTTTTAATACATTTAGTAAAGATATTAGATAAGTTAATTTTTTCCTTTAAAATTTGGTCTAATTTTTGCAGGAACATAATTTCAAGTATGTCACTAAACATTGTTTAGTGTTGAAAAAAAAGTTAAATCTCAAAAAAGAGCAAAAATATTTTGAAAAACAAAATCAAAAACGTGTTGATCTAACCGCAAAGCGATTTAACATCGCTTTAATACACCAAGAAAAAGTTTTTGACGAAATCTGCATTTTAAGTAAAGTTTGCAAATGGGAAATTCATATATCATTGTCAGCAAAGTAATCTGAGAGAACTCTCTTCAGTCGTTACAAGCTTGACTGATTCCTGCCTACAGGTGATTTTGATCGTAAACCAGGTAAGTAGAACTATTCTATTTGCTTGTTTACTTTAATTCTAGAGTTTGAGCCACTCATTGCGCTTTTATTTAAAGGTAGCATTTATTCTAAATTCAAAATAATTCTTCAAGAAATGTTACACCTTCACAAACTTTCACTTTTATAAGTACTTCGTCTGCGGAGTTGGAGGGAAAATGATCAACTCTGACTCTTGGAATTTAAAAGTCTACGACTTCTACTCTGATTCCTCAGTTTTTGCGAAGCTGCGGACTTGGAGGAAAAATAATTGACAATGACTTAGACTACTGAAATTTTTAAACCTCCGATTCCGACTTTAGAGCTCTACCCGAAGAGCTATGCCCAAAGACATTGCACTAAATTTATCAAAGGTCTAGATCTATAAATGCATCTGGAAATAGATTCTACGAAGATGTTAATGCACTCATAAATTGCCTGCATGATAACCTAACACCTATAAAAATAAGAATTTGAAGAAAATGCCCTATTTCAATAAAAGAACTTGACATCTGGTCTCAAACTCGAAGAGGGGCCCTACACTTGAACCACGTAAATTAAATGTTTGCTTTTCGTGCATTGCTTAATGTTATGACGTATAGTCTGTCTATGGTAAAAAGACGTTTGACCTAGAAGGAACTCATTTATGTTTGGGTTCAAAGAGAAGAAAATTTTGAAATTGGCTCAAAGAAAATAACCGTTACCGGTAACTTAAACTGCCTTGCCTCACCCCTATATTAGCAAATGGAATAGTTCGAACCCAAGCTGGTCATAAGTCAATTTATCAGAGCCATGATAAAATCAGACATCAGCTTGTTTTACAACACCAAATCAAGTTTCGGAATTTTAAGCAATCCCTATGACATTTATTACGTTACTAATCGTTCCCTAGCGTTATACACCAGTTTTATCAGCTAAGTTACTCCATTGCGTTAGAGATAACTATGCTGCCACCGCTTTTACTCGCTGATAAGCACATACATCCCTTTGCATGCCTCAACTCTTGAGGGAGATGTCCCAATACTCCAATTTTCTCCAAACAACAACATTCCTAGCAGCTAAATAAGCCGATTTTAACTGCCCACATAAGCCGCTATCAAATAAAACTCGATATCCGAATCCCAACCATCCTACATCATCTAAGAAGCCTAGCCAAGCTGCACTGTCCTAAAAATAAACTCAGTGTAGTGACCCAAGACATGATGTTACGCATGTATCGTCGAAATATTCCAATAATTAATAAACCTAAAAGCAGCTTCATTTTCATTTAGCGGTTTAACCAGTATGTCATGTTTTCATGAGACGCCTTCGTAAATCTGGTTTCAAATCGGCTTCTGAAAAAGGAAGCTGTAAGGGCAGAATGCCATCGAATGTGTGCTTTCGAAGAAATGATTGATGATAATTATCAGAATGTGGCTCAACGGGTATTCCATTTCAATTAATTGAATAAACATATCTTCTAGGAATAAATTAGAACGAATGCGAAGAAATATTTCATTCTTTTGAACGTGATGAAATTTTATTTCAACAAAATAGTAGAAGCTGGTGGTTCTGACTTTTTTTTATTTTGTACGTCTGGATAACCTAAATTAAGTCCCGAGAGACATTTTAAATCGAAATTGAGGTAAAATATTGTTTTCCTAGTAATTAGGACAACTAGTTCATGAGAAGAAATTGTCATTCCAAGATTTTATTGGCACGGAATTTCACAAAAGAAAAGTGCGCTGCTTCTACAAGTTGGAGTTCTGCTATGATGCAAACTATTAATATTCCGATTTTTTAACGACAGTTGATCAATGAAATAGAGTCAAATCACAACGTAGTGGCTGTCGAGTAAATAAGTTTATAAAATACAATCTTATGGATTAGTGACATAGTTTCAGTATCAGTATGCGTCCATAAAACGAAATCCTTGTAGTGCTCAAGTAATTTTAAAAATGAGGTTTAAAGGGTGAAATATCTTATAACTAATATCATTAATAAAAAAATATAATGTTTTCATTCCGTTGTTTTTAATTTTAATAACCACATAAAATAAGTTGTTGCTTTTCAAAGCTATAGCACCTTTTAGTACATTTAATTAATTCATACCACAATTATGAGGAGAAATGCTTGATACTTGTTACACCATTTTTATTATTTTAGTTACTTTATCGCATTGGAGACAGCTATGCTGCCAGCGCTTTTGCGGAGTAGGGTTACACATTTTTTTTACAGGGTGGATTTCTTTGCAAAGTTTTTCTGAACTATGCAGTAAAACAGCACTTCAAAGGCTACTCTTACCATATATTTCCCCAAAGTCCATGAGATTATTGCCATCCATTTTTACTAGGTACCTCCATTTTTTTTTCATTTTGGCACTTATAAACCATCTGCTTCTAGAATCATCTCATTTGATTTTTGTTTAAGCGCAAATGAAATCAGCAAATATAAATATTAGCAAAACAGATTTCCTTTTTATGCTTAGATGATATCACATTATTTGGATTTGAGAGTAAAATTTACTTGATATCAGGAAGAATCAGCTATCGAAATCAGCACATATTGTTATTCTAACAACAGGGTTTATTTAATCGTAGACTGAATGACAATTAACTCATCATTCCTAGCCGTTAGGAGTGATGTAGTTTTGCGTTTTAAAAGATATTTCATTGATTAAATTTGGAGTTGTTAAGATATATTTTGCTGTTTGTGAAAGCGGCTAAAATCAGCCTATGTAGCTGCTCCGATGCTTGGGAGATGCTAGATTGACACATCAAGTTCTATTTCACCATGGTTTAAGTGCAAATAAAGTCAACTCACGTAGTTGTTAATGTAGTTGTTTCTTCACTGTTTACCGGATGTTAGATTCTCAGAAGTAGGGTTTACAGATTTGATCGTTTTTTTAATGATTAAAATCAGCATGTATAATTCATCGGAGGTTTGGATGGGACAAGATTATAACCGATTTTTATTAAATCGTGGTTTCAGTGCAAATAAAATCATTATTCGCTGCTATTATCAATAGAGTTGGTTTCTTCTTCATAGCATATTGCATTACTAAAAAAAAGGTTATAAATAGCTTCTTAATCATTGTTTTAGTGCGGTTGAACTTGACATATGTGACAGCTTTTATAATACTGATTATGATCAAGCTGTTATTTTCTTAGCTTGATTTTAATTAAATCAGCTTATATTTAATTACTTTTTTTACTTTTGTTGCCTATAAACGAGCTTAAACACATTATTTTATTCTTAAACTCATTCTTATAGTTTTTATAGCAAAAAATTAAAACTGCGTTGTTTCTAAATAACTTTATTTTTTTCAGTCTTGCTATTGCTTATGTAGATGAAATGTCTGAAGTGGATTTGGATGTTTAGATGAGATATTAATGATCTAAAAATTTATGTTTAAGAGCAACGTTTATAGTTATTTGCATTTTAAAATTATATGATATGGTATATGAGTATTTTCAAAACATGTCTGTCCTGTTTGTTTCATGTGGCGTTAAGCTCTATTTTTTATATTTAACCAATGAAGGGAGACAGTTACATGAATAGTACGCGCAACGCCAGCATAAATGCTTTAAATACTTATGACGTTGAAGATTCTGGTTAAGTTATTTCTAATTGGTTCGGCATTACTTTTGCTGAGATTTGATGAGCGTATTTCTTCATATTACTGAAATAGTTTTTTGAATTTCAGAAATTATGTTTTTGCTCTGACTACTTATAAGTTTTTGCAGTTTGTCTGCGCACAAAGTCTTTTTCACTAATAGTTCTGCACATTTTTTTTCACGTTAAAGCCATTTTTGATCGGCTCTAAAGATTAACTTTTGACTGAACTATGAAGTCAAAATTCTGCTTGCTCAGAAAATGATACACACTGGAATAAATTTCTAAGCGATATCAAACCGAAAGAATGCTTTATTTAGGCAAAAAATATCAAAAGTACAATATTAGGTCTCAAATTATAATTAGTGAGTACTAAATTAGGTTTGGAATTGTCATTACACTTTATATTGTCATAGATGAAAAATAAGGCTTTCGTTGAATTCGAAATAACTTTGCTTAACCTTTAAATTACTTTTTGCACAGCTAAATTGGTCAAAGTAATGCTATTTTCATAGATTTTTCTAACCTGCTCAAAAATATATTAGTTGTTTTGATTTAACTAAATAGCAAGGATATTTAATGAGAATGAAACTTTGGGAGACAAAAAGAAAAGAAAAGAAAGAAAAAGAAAAAAGAAGACAAAAGAAAAAAAAAAGAAACGATTCTCTAAACCTGTTTTAGAAGGTATGTGAAAAGATTGCATCTTTGTTAACAGCAATTCTTCTCCTTTTAGTCCAAGCCGCAAGAGCTCAGTTGCGAACTTCAAGGTTGTCTCAGAATGTACTGTAATATATTTTAATTTTTATTCAAATGAACGAGAAAGATTTATCTACGGTGAAAGTGACGTTTGCGCCATTGAGGTTACTAGGGACGAGTTTTAATAGAGAAAATTTTCTTGATAAAACTTAGAATTTCTGAGTTGTCAGTGTAAACATAACTTCTCGCAGTCAATTTTACTGAAATTTATTGTAAAAACCAACTAAAGAAACCGCTGTCGAGCATACAGAAACGGGGTATCAATAAATTTGGTTTTTTCCTGAAATTAAAAAAAGCTCCATTTGTGAGGTCGTCTTCTTCATCATTAAAAAACATTCTTACAATATTGCGCTTTTTTTTTCTAGAACAGAAGAAAAGTCTGCTCAGTTTACGTAATAATATGACCTTCAGCTAGAAAACTTACTACACAAAGTTTGATCACCCCAAAACTGCTGCTACTTAAAAACATTTTTTTAAAAACTGCTAACATCTATTCAACAATCACGCAAGCATTGTCGCAATTGATAACTCGTGGTGAATCTTGAAGTAGACTTTATCTAACTTCCTCAAACTTTATTTAGTAATGAGCTTCAAATATGATGATATAAAGAATTTCGTGCAACTGCTATTCCGTCACTGATCAAACTACAATTATTCTGTGATGACAAATAGTATAAGGTATGTTGACCTACTCACTGTCACATCAGAAATATAGTGATATTTTTAAGATATAGGTTGTTGCATTTTTATTTTTTGATTGTAGTCAGTTTCAATTTTTCCTTTTTGTTCTTGTTTAAAAAGAGATCACAAAAAATTGTTTTTATTTTGCTTTGTTTTACAATCTAAAGTGAAATCTTTTAAGTTACGTTAAAAAGTTTACCTTTCTTCTTTCAACAACTTAATTTATTTTTGCAAAGTTGTATTTATTTAACGACTTGTAAACGAATATAAATTTAACCAATTAGTCTGACGACTTTTCTACATCTACATTTTCGGCAATGATGGTTGACAGAAATTGTTGTTTGAAATCACCTGGCAGTCCGAAAGTTTAGAAGTTCGGTCCTGAACTCAATCATGCACGTATTTACGTTCAAATTGTCCTACGTGTTGAAAAAGATTTGAGAGTTCATTGAAAATCTGTTTAAAGAGCTAAAAACCCTAAAGTAACAAATTTACCACGGTGTAATTACGCGTACGTAATCAGGGATTCTACTGATGTTATACGAGTACAACGACATTCTCTTGCCATCCCTATGTATGCTTTACAGCTTTGTTCAAAACAGAGCAATTCAGCTTTAGATATTGTTGATATTCGAAGGCCGTTATGTTGAGCATTTTTGCGAAGGATAATCATCTTGTCCATCGTATGAATTCTAATGCTTCTTATCGCTTTTGCTATCAGTTTAAATATTATCTTTTGGCTGATGTTTTTTTTCTTAATTATGGGTTCATTGAAACTCCATGTCATTTCAGACACGTGTATTATTGTTTGTGATAACAATAGCAATATTTTGTACATTATTGAGTTTACATATACGTCGGATAAACATATTACGGAGAAACTTGTGATTGAACATAGTTGTTCTTTATTCTATGGCTTCCTGTCAAACGTTCTCTCTACGTCAACCGAATTTGGTGGATAGTGCCACCTTTTTAATGTCACATTATCCATATCAACATTACAACACTACAAAGAATGTAACCTTGCGAAAGTACGTTCCGAAACGCCATGCTTCTGCCAACTTAACTATTAGGTTGTCCCTAAAGTTCGAAAAAACTTTTCAAAAAGTCAAGTTTTACTTCCCAAGTAATGACAAAAAAAAAACATAAATAATTCGTCAAAATAAAAACCATCATTGTCCAAGACTTTCTGCCATCAATCTGCAAGCTTTTGGACCTGGTCAAAGTAACAGTCAGTCGGTTTCGAATCAAAGAAGTCTTGTCACGCTTCCTCAACTATTTACGAACTTTTAGGATAACCAAGTATATTATATCAAATTTCAAATGATTTTGAGTCGCTATTCTTAAAATCATTAGCGTGATTAACGACGAAATAAAAATGTCGTTCTTTGCAAAATCTAAGGCCTTGAAAATGTAAGCTGCTTTTGACATTATTCTGGAACATTGTCTATCGTTATTTTTTATGTGAAGTGATTCCTGACGTTATCATTATCTGATGAAAGTGTCAGAAAATACTGACGTCTTTCTATCAAACGGGATATGTGAAAGGAGGCAAGAGATTTTAGGGGGAAAATAAATTTCGAATAAAGAAGTTGAAAACAACTTTGGCAAGTTTCCTTCAGTGTCACTGCAAAATCTTAAATCAAAGTCATTGCACGTCCAATGACATTATCAGGTCATTTCAAGTCCTTCTACTATAAAAACACCGTTTTCTCCACAATTCTAAAATCTGTTTTGTGCCCTTGAAGGCCCCTTGGTACCGCTTTGAAGTTCTCGTTCTTACTGGGAAAACCCATTGCACCTTTCACGAGAAACTAGTTATGCTCCTAATCCCCCCCCCCCTTTTTTTTTTACAAATACGCGTTTCAAGCATCTAAACTGCTCACATTTACTCTATGTGATCTAAATTTAAGCTCAGATTAATAATTGATTTCCCGGCATTTATTTTGAGTAACGATTTTCAACCTAAATCTAAATCGCACCCTGGCGAAGAAAGTGACAACTCAAAAAAAACAGCATTGAAGAAAATCCAGGTGAAACGCAATTGTAGTTTTGGGTGTTTTTAATATCAAATATTACAATACAAGTTTTAAAATATATATATATATATATATATATATATATATATATATATATATATATATATATATATATATATATATATATATATATATATATATATATATATATATATATATATATATATATATATATTATATATATAATAGTCTGATGTTTACTGGTTAGTTTTTGTTGTTTTGATTCATAATGCATGCTATAAAGCTCAGAATGTCTCTTCTAAATTATATATTTTTAAACAATTCAAAAACAAAGAGTTTCCAAGTAACGTTATTAAAAGTTCGGTTGTTAAGTTTTTAGAAAGAGATACGGCGACCAAACGTGATATTTATTTTGTACAGTTGAGCCCGCTTAATGAAATAACCATTTGGCCACGGAAAAATATTTTAATAAACGGGATGTTCCATTATCCGGGATTAAAATAATGCATTACAGCGGGTTTGTACATTGAAAATGTATTGTTTTAAGCGGGATATTCTTTTAACCGATATTCTAAAAAGCGGGTTCGACCGTATTTAGATATTTCCCAGTGATTGCCCCAAAACTTAATCTCTACCTAAACTATTGTGCTCTAGAGAAAATAAATCATTATGGGGGATTCTAAGAATTAAAAGTTAGGTACGTTGTTTTAAGAGAATGTAAGCAGAAAGAATGAGTAAAAATTTAAAAGTCAATCATGAAAACCTTCAAAAGTGACAGAATATTCTGTTGCACAATGCTGAACACGCGATTCACTCAAATTCATAAAAACGTAGAAAAATACTTCACAACTAAATGAAAGTTCTGATATAGTAACGATTAATTTTTAAATCAGTTTGAGTACTATACTGCCGTGCTAAGTGCAAACGTGGTATCTACAGTCGAGCTCAAATTGAGATATTGCTCTTTAAAGTTTATGCGCCACAATGTGTTTGTTTCAGATAATATTTTCCCAGATCTATATTTTTTTTAATATTTCCCGTTCTCAAATAACTATATAATATTGTATTTCGGTAAAATACGTCACAAAGAGCCACCTCGTGGCGATAGCTGAATTCAGTTTAAAAATATTGACACGACTTAAATGCTTAGCACGGCAGTATACAGGTGAAAATCTGCTTAAGACTGAGAAAGATACACGTTTCAGTTCATTGTCATAAAAGTGCAATAAACAAAAAGAAATCATTGAAGAAGTTTGTTTTCATAATTCTGAAAATTCCGGGTGATTAAAAAGATGGAACATATACTTCGCTGCAGTTTAACTTGGCAGTGACGTCACTACGGGCGGAGCCAACAGCGTGACGTTAGCCTATGAAAAACGAGCTAGATAAAACGTTACAGCCTACTTGGCGAATTAGAGGAGACCGCTGACTGCTTGTGAGCTCTTATTGGCTCCGCCCGTAGTTACGTCCCTGCCAAGTTAAACTGCTGCGAAGTATAGCAGCCCAAACTCCAAACCAAAGAACCAAAAAACGTCAATAACTCCAAAACAGTAAAATAATATTGAACCTTTTACATTTGTCCGAGACCTTCTCATTTAAGTTATTTAAGTTCATACAAAACGCCGAGGACCTAGAATCCTCCGCTTTTTTGTACAAGGTGTTGAGCAGCTTAAATAAAAACCTCTCCATATAATTAGATACCTTTTTAAGATTGAGACGAAAGCTTTCAAGAACAAATAAGTTGTTTACTCAAGAAGACGGATGCTCCTTCAGGCTATTTTGTAGTCTTCATTAACGTAAGAGTGTCATTGTCCATGAATGGCGAGAAACGTGTATTTTTTAAGAAAAGAAAATAACGCTCTTTTGCTTCCTTCCTTTTTTCATTCTAAAAACATCTGCCACAAGCTCTGAGGCTGTAAATATGTATTTCTCATGTCCTTAAGTAGACATTCATCATTTTAATGTCGTTTTAATGCGAAAAAATCTTTTATATGGCGATTAATTGTAAAGCTTTGTGATGCCTCGGTGGAGCTACATAAACGGCGTCATTACTTTGATTTTGTAAAAAGCTCAGGTGCGACATTCAACCTAATTCTCTTTCATTAAGAAATTATTGTACGAGTCTTTCATAAAAGTTTTGGCATAAAATTGATCTGTGTGAGATTTTACGACTCATCACGTATAAATCATAAATAATATTAACTCAATTCACTGAATTTTCTTCGTGATATTCATTATTTATATTTATGTAAATTGCTCTATAGTTATTTATTTTTTACATGTATTAAATAAGTTTCTTTAGAGGTTAATAGGTGTACTTTATGCCAGCCTGAATGTTACTTTATCTTTGAAATCCAGAGGTAAAGAAAACCTTTTTGAGATCAGCACTATCACTTCAAAAACGGAATCTCAAACAAAACATAAAGTAGCTTCCCTTAATAACATAGTTACTAAAATAAGACCCTCATATGTTTGTCGAGTGGTGGGCGCGAAATGACTCTGTAAAAGCACCAGTTAGTTGCAGCAACTAACAAATGCCTGCCCAAGGTGACGTGACAAAGTGACGTTGCAATAATTTCGTCATAATGTCGTAAAGTAATTAGCTGCAAACTAATTGCTGCACCGATATAGCAGTGAAGTTACATGAAACATGTCACAGACGTGTCCTAACGTGATTCCTGTGAGATTTTACAATTCCGTCACATTGTGACTTTTACCGTTTTTAACTTGCAGCACAGTTCCTTTGACTGTGCTTGCTCTATCAGGGTTTAGAGCATTCAAATTTGGTTACTCTTAACATTTATTTCATATTAAGTACTTAGCCTGTAAAAATTCTGAAATTACTTGCATCATTAGCGTATGAGTTGCAAATACTTTAAAATTCATTAAATATCTTTAATCTGTCGCTATAAATGTTTTTTGATACATGAATTTAGAAAAAAATAGTTCTAATATGTTCATTTTTTAGTTACAGTAGCTCAAGAATTACGAATGAGTTTATCGAACTTATTTCTCTAGAATATGATAAACACTAACACATTTCTTGTTATTCGATAAATGCTCTTTTGAAGCACTTTTTCCCCCTGGAGGCAAACCGCATTTCACTCCTAGTTGTGTGCTTTTTAACATTCCCAGTACCACTTTGTATCAGTTTTAACGAAACTGAAATAAATAAAGCAATTCAAGCGCACTGCTCTTATTCAAATCATCATTCTGAATTTTTTGGAATCCTTCTAGAACTGCTATTAACCTTCATTCCAGACTCATTCAAAGGTCATGTCAACTCCCTTGGGAAAAAAATAATAATAACGGCAAAAACTGATTGCACCGCGACAAGATTTAAGTCGCTTTTAAATTAGAAGTCAACCGAATTGTGCATTTTCCCTTTTCGTGGAGCAGTCAAATCAGTTAGATAGCTTCAAAAAAGTTAAACTAAGAGGTGATTTTCAATAATTTTATACTTTGAGGTCAGACACAGGGAAAGAGTTTAAATTATTAGAAGAATATGGTGTCGATTGGGCTTGGTTTTGTCTTTTCGAACATATTGAAATTTTTTCTTTGATTCATGCTGTAGCTGATTACTACAATTACGCGAATCGTAAACTGGTTAATTAATCAACTTAAATTCATTCAGAAAAATATGTGTGCATTTTAAGTATCGTGAAATATTACAGTTGACCTTTGTAATGATGGGCTAAAATTTTTGAGAAAATGAAGCAACTAACAAAATGAGTAATAGTTCCGAATTCAAGTCGTTTGATTTGCATAGTTTCAACTAGAGTTCTCAACTTTGAATGCATAACATTGATATGGTTCATCTTGCATAAGCACTGCGTTTTTAGTATATATAAATAATGTGTGATTATAAACTTTTTGTCCCAAATGTAAGTTTGTCAGTATGTATCTGTGCATGCGCCAGTACAAGATTTTACTATTATTTTTCTGTTTAAAGTTCCACAAAAGGAAATGGCACATGTACCGTCTAACAAGTACATACAAATATGTACCACAAAGGGAAAATTCAACTGTTCTGTTTACTGTTATGTCGTGTAGTTAAAACATATATTCGATTGGTATACAGCAACATAGGAAAACAGCGTAAAAATATGCTAAGAAGTATCGCACACCGGCAACGGAGAAAAAAAAACAGCACTGAAGGAAATTAATGATTTATACAATACTGCTTTTAGCTGATTTATTCTCAAGTATTACAATACGCACAGAGAATTTATGATATGTTTACAGACTGATTTTATAAACAATTAGACTGATAGTCTAATTAATATTATTTACTTAAAGTTGGATGGTTGTTCTTATACAATAGGAAATTTTAATGATGTTCCACTAGGAATTATATCGTCTATACGCCGTTATGCACCAGCTACGTGGAAGATTTTTGTGTGAGATTTGTTGCAAGAAATAGCATTAACTTTAGATTTTAAAACAATTATTAGAACTTTTTTTTCAAAGTTTTGAGATATATCAGCTCTGTTGCCAGGGTGCGATATCTACAGTCCTTAAAAGTAATATTGACCCCACACTTTCTCTATTTTTAACTATCTCATCATATTTTAACTGTACTTTTACACCTATTGACATAAAGCTTCAGAAAATTTCCTAAAAGTTGTATACTAATCCAAAATTTAGAAATAGTGCAGTAAGTCGAGGTACCACGTCCCACTTAATCGGAAACGCACATAAAAACTATGGAAAATAATGACCAAATAGTTATCTTAATGAAGGTCTAGATGTTGTGTTAAATCGATCAGCACTAACAAAAGGGAAATAAATTACTTATTACTAAAAAAAACGAAATTGACCCCTCGAGGCATATTATCCTGATAAACAGGCAATTCGCCCACCCCACCGGAATGCAATGCTCCATTTTAAATAACATTATAAATCTTATTATAATTGAGAAAAGTGGTAGCAGTTGGATAAATTAATATTTTTATTGAGAGAGCGAGCGAGAGATTTTTTTCAAAGATGTGTTAAATTCGAATTTAGACACATGGAAGGTTATTAATTATTTTCAAGATAAACAAATTGGAACACGTTATTCAAGTATGTAACACACTACTTGAGATACAAAGACATAATGCAGTTATACTCGTAGCAATAACCCTACGATGGGTATAAATAATAATACATAACACGGTGGAATACACAATCTCTGTATCTAAGAAATAGCTTGAGATGCTAATACGAATACAAATGTGACCAGCAGCGAACAGGCTCTGGGGCCAGCGAAACTGCTCCTAGTCAATTTATAGCCCCAACACTAAAAAATAAATGTTGTTTTTACAGTGTAACACAGTTGATTTTATAGTAATAAACTGTAAAAATGTCTAAATTTTATAGTAATAAACTGCAAAAATGTCTAATTTTACAGTAGTAAACTGTAAAATTGCTAATTTTACAGTTTATTACCGTGCATTTTACAGTTTTAAACTGAAACCTCGGTTGCCAGTATTGGACTCTAAGAACAGTTCGTTTTTGCAGTGCAATGGAGATGAATGGTTCTCTTAAAGCTATCAATTCAATTACTCGTAATAACCTCTCCCTGTAAGCGGCCCACAGCACTACTGAAGTTGTAATTTTACCTAATCTTCAGGTTAAGACATAAAGTTATTACGCTATAGACATAGACTAAATAGGACCTACGAAGACAAAGTTATAATAACAGTCCAACGAATCACTTAAATATGAGTTTTGAAATGACTGAAAGAATGTCCTGCTATCCTGCTCATGTTGGCTCGTAATTTTTCCGATCTTAAAGTATTTAATTTAAAGTCGTTAAAACCAAACCAGACATAGTTCAATATCTGACAGTACTATAGTGGGGTATAGATAAAAATTAAAACGAAGAAGAAAACACTTTGGCAGATTTGGACAACAGTTTTTTTTTCTTGTGTAATCGTTCCAACTATCATTAATATTTTAATAAGATATCATCATTTAATAAGATATACCATTGCTATTTCAATAATAAATTGCGAACTTAGCACGTCGGTAAATCCCCGATAAACTTCGCTAAGGGATTCAACGGAACAGCTTAGTTGTCAAAAGAATTTTTTAATTGAAAACGAAAGGAAACATGCTTTTTCGATGACAATATTGAATCTAAACAATTTTATAAGTCTTTATAAATTTTATCCTTTAACTGTATTCTGAAACTCAACCAGTATTTGATTATGCTTACAAATTTTAAGTAAATTTAGCTTTGTCTATTACCATCTCAACTGATAAAATAGTTTTAAATGACAATGTACTTAACATGTTTATTAAGAGCAGAACACTTAAACCAAAGGGCATAGTAAAAATATGACGTTATTTTTAATTTTTTTTAAAATTTTGAATAAAGAACTACTAGACAACTCTTATATTTTCAACTAACTACACGTAGTTCATTAAAGAGACAGTACGGTTAAATTGGTGAATAAATTGCAATTAATCAAAGTATTTGAACACATAATTCTTGGTAGTATAAATTTGTCCTATTAAATTATGGATTAATTATACCGAAGAAGTTTTCTAAAAGGAACTTACGATTCACTAATGTACTAAAAATTCTAGCCACAATCGACATCAGTGAATACTAACATGTTCTCTGACAATTTATTACTAGTACACAAAAGCAGGCTACACATAATTCACTAAAGCAACGATATTGTTAAACTAGCTAAGAAATTGCTATTAATCAAAACCTTTTGACGCATCATAATTCTGAGCTGCAAAAATGTCTCCTATTAAGATTATTTATTAATACACCAAGGGAACTTGATACTTGGACCTTCAATTCATTGAGGCATTAGAAGTTCTAGGCAGAGTAGAGGTTTGTATCTTTCAGACAATTTTAGCTTCCATCGGGAAAAATTAGTTATTGGCTATAGTCAACTTCCTTAAAAATCATTTTGTTTAGAGTAATATATTCTTTAGCGATATGTATAGTGTATTGCAATTTTTTTAGGAAATTATGCCTTAGCTCGTGTACAGCAGCTTTATGTTCAATTGACTGCCAATAATTTACTAAACAGTAAATCTTTTCGAAGAAATTGCTATTATTCAAAATGTTTTCATGCATCAAAATTATCAGCTGTGTAAATTTCTCTTATTAAGATTATGGATTAATTACACCGAAAGAAATTTGATGTCTGCACCTTACTATTCAATGAGGCATTGAACATTTAAAAAGCATAATTCTCAACAGTATAAATTTCTCCCGTTTAAATTATGGATAAATTACACCGAGAAAACTTGATGCTTAGAATTGACCGCTCACTATAAGGTCTTTAAAAATTCTAAAATGATTTGATACATCATAATTCTCATTACTATAAATGTCTCCTATTAAAATGGCTTAATTACACTGAGTTAATTTGGTGACTGGATCTTAAAATTCGCTGAAGCATTTGAAATTATACAATGAAGAGATCTAACAATTTTCCCAGCAGTAAAAATTTCTCCTATTAAAATTATGGATTAGTTACGTCGAGGGAATTTGATGCAAAGACATTAAAATTCACTATAGTATTGACAATTCTAAAATGATTTGACACATCATAATTCTCAGCAGTATAAATTTCTCCCGTTAAAATTATGGATTAATTGCATCGAGTTAATTTGATGTTTGGACCTCAAAATTCACTAACCCATTGAAAATTCTCGGCATAATAGGGGGTCAGTGGTTATTAAGGTCTTATGTTATTTTACTTTCCGGCGTAAAAAAAATGACTATTCTATTTTTAAAATTATCGACCTTACACTTCACTGATCATAAATCTCAGCAGTATAAATTTCTCCCGTTAAAATTATAAATTATTTACACCGAGTTCATTTATTGCCTGGACCTCAAAATTCACTGATCATAAATCTCAGCAATATAAATTTCTCCCGTTAAAATTATAAATTGTTTACATCGACTTAATTTGTTGCCTGGACCTCAAAATTCATTAAGGCATTGAAAATTCTCGGCTCAATAGGGGGTCAGTGGTTATTAAGGTCTTTAGATATTTTATTTTCCGGCATGAAAAAATTACTATTCCATTATTAAAATTATGGATTAATTACGCCGAGAGAATTTGATGCCTGGACCTTGCACTTCACTAAGGCATTAAAAATTCAATAGGGGGTTCTGTGGTTATTAAGTTCTTTAGAGATTTCAGTTTCCGGCGTCAAAAATGACTCCTTTTTTCTAAGTACTTACCGGTTGCAAGGCTGAGAGCGAGGAGTAGTCCGATCCACAGCATCTCGGATGAGAGAGAACTAAGTGAGGGTAATGACGTGCGCGCTCCCTTTTAAACCGGCCCGTCAGTGGCTCACTTTTTTCTTTCTTCACAGGTGGTTGCTTTCTAGAATCTCATTGGCCAAGAATTTAGAATTTTTGCGTCGCTTAGCCCGAATTTGCTCTTTTCCTTTGAGACATACTGAAGCTTTCTCGGTTCACAAAAATGAATATGCGCTTCATTTTTTTTCTTCGATCTGGATTCATTCATACCCATCTATACCGGCGTGTAAAAATGGTGATTAAATTACCAGTGTCGTATCCGTAAGGCTTGTTTTCTCACACATCATTCAAGAATAAGGAAGTTTTGTTACATCATTGAAAAAAATATCACAACCCTTGTCCACAGGATTTGAGAATTTTTTAAACCCCACTCAAAAATTTACTTAGAGTGAATGTCAGCATTTAAACTAAATAATAACGTTAAGTTGGTTGCTTAATATATTAACATAGTGGGTAACTTTCTTAGTTACCAATTAACTATGATACCTTAGCTACTTTAGTTATTTATTAACTAAATAGTTAATTCGTTAAATTTAAAAAACTCTGTTTCCTTTAATCTTTGAGACATATTGACAGAGCCGAAGCCTTTTCGGTATATAAAAATGAATATGCGCTTCATTTTTTTTCTTCGATCTGGATTCATTCATACCTATCTATACCGGCGTGTAAAAATGGTGATTAAATTACCAGTGTCGTATCCGTAAGGCTTGTTTTCTTACACATCATTCAAGAATAAGGAAGGTTTGTTACATCATTGAAAAATACTCATAGCTGTTGTCCACAGAATTTGGGAGTTTTTTTAAACATCACTTAAAAAATTACTCAGAGTCAGTGGCGCAGCCACGGGGGAGGTTTTGGGGTTAAAACCCGTACCAGAGCTCCAACATATATCCCCTTCTATCAATATAGGTAAAAAAACAGTATTTAACCTTTTACAAACGAGATAGGTTTTAACAAAATAGCTGAGTGGGAAGCAATCCAATTTTTTTTTCCAGTTCCGAAATATACAAGTAATATTCCATACTGATAACTAATACTGGTATAAGAGGTCCAAAATGGTCTTAGTAAAACACGCAAGAGGATTATGGTCACTCAGCACTTCCTCAACGGCACAAATCCCTTTCAGAAAACCAGGGGAGGGTTTTAAATAGCTATTTAGACAAATTATTTTTACTCGAAGGCTAATGACATTCTTCTCTTGAATTTAGGATTTCTACATAGCGATTTTGAAAGAAATATTAAATGGCATAGATGTTATCTGCAATCATAAAAACATTGAACATTTGAAGAATTAAAGACTTTGATGTATCTGAAGAAGTTTTAAAATGATCTTGTGAAACAGCAAGTGATGTAAGAAATAATTATTGAACTACAGCAACTATTTGCTTTCCTATATTGAATATTTTCACATTGGAAATTACTGATGCAGCAATTTTTAATTTTGAAAACCCCTCCCAGGGCTGCCCCCCCCCCTTCTGGCTGCGCCACTGCTCAGAGTGAATGTTAGCATTTTAACTAAATAATAACTTTAAGTTGGTCACTTTATATATTAACATAGTTAATTATTAACTAAAAAAGTTACCCACTATGATACCTTTGTTACTTTCGTTACTTATTAAGTAAATAGTTAATTCTTTAAATTTAAAAAACTTTTTTTTTCTTGATCTAGATTCACTCCTGCCTATCTATACTAGGGTATGTAAATTATGATTAAATTTCCGGCTTGCATCCTTGAAGAATAAGGAGCTTTTGTTACATAATTGAAAATATTTAAAACCGCTATTCACAGAATTTTTCTATTTTTTCCAAAAAATTCTTTGCTTCTGGACCATACGGTTTCTAAAAGAAAATATTAGTATGTGCCTGTGTATTTTACATTAATTAGATGTGAAATAATCAAGTACATACAAAAGTACAGTTATTCTGCAATTTTACGGGAAATATTTCAGTGGTCTTTATAGTCCATTCGATAAAAGTTTACATAACTCGGCCCATTTTCACAAAAAGGCAAAACTTTTTCTTAATTATAAAAGAGTAAAAATAAGAAATAATTGCAATTAATTAGGATTTTATTTCACTTTACTAAAGAAATTCTGTCATAGTATTTTAAATGTACTACTTTATAATAAAGGGAAATTATTATAATGGTAAATACAAATTATGGTTAAGCTTATTAAGAAATGTCTTTTATTATAACAAACTTCTATCGAAAATTTAAAATAAATTAATTAAATTGCTACACAATTGATATTGTGCCAATTATGGTGCCTTGCTAAGCAATTTTCCTTAATTATGAAACAAAAATGAATATTGAACATAATATATTTAATTCTTCTCCCTTAACACTTCGCTTAGGTAATTCCATTGGGCAAACGTTCTGTTTTGATTTTCTGCTTGAAAAATGCAGATATGGCTGTAAATAACTATGACAATTGCCAATTTTCAAATTTAGAAAATGTTTTGCATGGAAAGGGTAAAATTAAAAAAATGAAAGCAAACGTGAAAGGGTAAAAATAAAAAATCGGTTGTCAGAGTTTTGAAAATGCTAAAATTTATTTAATAGATTTGAAGAACGCTTCTTCATGTTCAGTTGAAGATGATCAAAATTTCTTCATAAGGTTAAAGTACAATGAAAACATTCAGTTCGTATGATCAAAAGGAGTTTTAAGCAATAAGTTACGGTCCTTAAGCCAGGGTTGTTTTGTTACAAGCAAAATTTAAGTAAGTTACGGTCCTTAAGCCATGGTTGTTTTGTTACAAGCAAAATTTGGGTTCTTGTACAAGTCACAATTAACAACATTGAACGTATTTTTAATTTTTAAGTGTATCGCATTAATTATTCAGTTCTAGTATATTTTTATAATGCGCGTTTTTTATTTTAAACATTTTCGTCACATCATCAAAATTCAACACGAGATGAACAGACGGTGATTACATACTGTTAAACGAAGGTTACTTTGTGAGTGCACGGGTGAGATTGTCGCTGCTTAAACTTCTAACTAGTTTAAATGTAGCGCCACTTCTGCATTTGCCACGGAGTAAGGAACGATTGCGCTAGAGTCCCTGTAGGGACTCTAGATTGCGCATGTGCAGGCGCTAGGCAAGTGCTGCTATATATTTGCTCATTACTTGTGCTTATAGGCCAACTCTAATAAATTACATGGTGCTTTAAGCAAAACAGTGTATTGTAGACAAAACCAATAAAGTTTAAATAACAAAATTCAACTTACTTTCTGGCGATTCTACTGATATTAATTATTGTGTTAATAAATAAGGTTATGGTCAATTATTTAACGTTAAAAAATATATATTTATTGTATAAATGTTATACTTGACAGTACCAATCCTACCTCTTGTCCAAACTTTCATAGCTTTGAAATATTGTATGCTTTTGTGCTGACAACTTCAAGGTTTTAGTATTCATCTTAATATATAAAAATTACGTGTCCCTGTGTTTGTGGCCAATGGACTCCTCAGCTACTGAACCGATTTTAACCAAACTTTGCACGCAGTTTCAGTTTGGTCCAACTTAAATGATAGGATGATAGTTTTTATCTAAATTTAGGACCGCAATATATTTTTCATTGCAAATTATCTATTTAGTTACCAGCTTTTCTGTATTCTTGGCTAAGCCTTTTTACTAAGCCTTTTTTGACACCTTCATGGCTGAGCGACATAAAGCACACGTTCTGGCAGCTTCCGGAGCGCAGTAAACAGGTTGTAAGTTAGCGGTGCGTTGAGTGTTATTTGACTTTTTTGTGAAGTAAATTATAAACAAACGCGTTACTTCCCTTGAAATTTATATGTGATAAGCTGTCAGAAACGATTGTCACTTAAGAGTTTTTACGCCTCTGAGGCTGAGAGGTGGAAAGCGCTTGGTGGGATAGCTCCTGGACTGCATTTAAGTGGCTGTTCTTCTTACTACTATTATATATACAAAAGTTTGTTTGGATGGATTTATGGATGGAGCAGTCAGTTGATAAGCAGTCCGAAAAAATTATCTTTTTAACTAAGCCTTTTTTGAGCCTCTGTCGCCGGGCGACATAAAGCACATGTTCTGACAGCTTCTGGAGCGCAGTAAAATAGGTTGTAAATACAGAAACAATAATGGATGATTAATGTAGGTACTTAATTTTTTTTTTTTTTTTTTTTTTTTTTTTGTATTTTCTAATAAAAAAAACTTAATAAATTCAAAAATTTGCTTATTTATTGCATTTAAGGCGGAACAAAGTTCGCCGGGTCAGCTAGTTGTGTATAAGTTAATCATTGTCTTCTTCACGTGAAAACGTATTTTAAATTAACTAATAGGCAAAAGTTAATATTTGCAAACCATTAGATGAACATTCACGTAAATTAATGAAGAGTTTATTTTTTTATAAAATTATGAACCTCTTATTTTTGCAGTTTTATTCTATGATAGATGATGATGCACTTGTGAGCTTAACATCGAGGGGCGCATATGAGCCATTTGTAAGTATTTATAATTACTACTTTTCAATAATCAGTTTCTAAATTTATTGCTAGTTATTATTATTATTGTTAAATATTTATTAATTTATGCTTATTATTTTTTATTTGCTTATTTATTTCTTTATTTATTTTTGTAACTAAATAGTTGGTCAACACTGTGTGCAGTGTTTTTATTAGTTACAGGAAATAAACAGACACAAAATGCTTTCATTTATTGAAAAACTGAAGTTTAGAATAATTTTAAAATGCATTCTCGTACTCCGTATGCTGCTTTATATAAAAAAAAAAGAATAATATTTTCATAATAAACTCCGTTTTACTACGTAACTCTAAAAGCTATCTTTTTTTTTCTTGTATATCCAATAGGCTACGACACTTTAAAACTTGACAGAGAACAGAGGATGTTAGAAAACATTTTTTTTTCTGAATGACAAAACTATTGTGCAAGCTAAACTGACACAGTATAGGTTAAACACCCTTCAATTTTATAAGTATACGAACGTAGTTTACTATTCATATTTCTGGCCTAATAATAAAAAAATAAATATTTATGACCAAAATTAGTTTTATTGTTTTTAACATTATTATGCAAGAAGGCCGATACACTTCTATATGACTGTTGACCAATTCTTGCGGCATTTTCCGCAATCAGTTTCAAATACGCAAAAAGATGCATTTTAAAAAGATCAACCGCATATTCTGGTGTCGAAAAAGCTTGGTCACGTGATTTATTTCAAATGTTCGTGAATCAAAAAAAAGTTTTTGGGTGACTAGTCAATGCCGGCCTATCAACTCGATGTTTTGATCGTTAAAAAAGTCCTTTGTTTGAGGCGATACACGTGAGCTTGCATTGTCGTGATGAAGAACGATTCGCCTCATTTTCTGCTTTTTCCCCAACTTCTGTAAGGTCTTCCAGCAAACAACTGGTTAAGCACCATTCGTAATAAATAGCTGATAGACTTTTCGCTACTTTACTTTTTCGTCTTAAAAAGAGTACGTAGAGGAAGTACTCCAAACATGGGATACCACTTTCATTTTCGTACCTACCGATTAACCTGTTTACTCAAAATACATAATTTTAATGCCAATAACTCTTAAAAATATTCATGAAGATAATCTTAGGGTACAAAAAGCAGACTACCAGTTTTAAGTGTTCTAAAACTAAATGAGTAAAATCAAGCTTTTTCAAGAGGTGGTCCAAATACGGAATACTTGTATAAAAATGGTTTATCTCGTAATAATTATATGAAAAGTCTGAAAGGTTTACTCAAAAACCTTATTCGATATTTTATCTGCCTTTCATGGGTGATTTGGCCCTCTTCACCCTTATACAAATCATACAAGGAGAAATGAAAATTCCGAAAGCACTCATGCTGCAAACAAATAGTTCAAAACAAGTGCATTACGAGAAGCTCATGCCATCTAATATAAACTAAATAAGGACTGCACTGGACATCAGCAGATATCAATTAATAGTTTAAATTTAAATGATAATTACGAAATTTTTATCATTTTATAATAACAAGAAATATTTTTGAAAAACCTCGAATATTACAATAAAAGCATCAAATTTTGAAAATGGCTAATATAATTTTTTACGTTGATCTTTGGAGCTACTCATTTTTTGACAGGAATCAACTATATGTCTGGGAACTAAGTTAAAATATTGCTATACAGGTGGCGCTGCAAACTGAAAATATTTTACCATTTCATTTTACCCCACATACCCCTACTTTCGACTGAAGAAAACACCTCCATTCCTTAGTGTTACTGAAAGTGCAAGTTGAGAAAAATAATTTTGAATAGGAAATTAAAAGTTGCAGTTCAGCGTACTTATTACGCTTCGGACAAAAAGATCCGAGGTAGAGACAACAGTTCAGTAACTTATAATCATTGAACCATTGACTTGTTAACTGAAGTTTAACTAGCCAGCTAAAGTTTCACTTCTCACCAAAACAAAGAGAAGAGATTAAAAGGAATTAAGAATTGTACTCCAGCATTATATATGATAAGTATCATTCAAAGATCTTATTGAATCAACTGATGAAAAGATTAAAATTGTGGCTGAAAATCAAAGAATTCATTAATTATAAGAGTATTATATCATAAACTAGATGATTAATCAAGATAAGAAATTTATTGTTACGTGGAGTAAAATATTACTCACTCACTCACTCGTGAGTTATTTATTAACTAGCTGCGTAGCCCGGCGTTGCACGGGCTGTAATGTAGTGAAGGCAGTTTGAGAAAACTACTCGCCACCAAGGCGGCTCGCCTTTAAAGAAATGAGGAAAGTTTAAGCAGTTTACTCGCCGTCAAGGCGGCTCACCTTTACAGTAGCGAGGAAAGTTTCAATTCACTACTCACCGCCAAGGCGGCTCGCCTTTAAAGTACCAAGGAAAAGTTTAATAAACTACTCCCCGCTAAAGCGGCTCGCTAAAAAGCTTTCCTGCATCAAAGAATCAATCGAATTATTTGCACATGCTTCCTCAAAAATAAAGACGATGTCAAGTAGCGCATACTTAGCACTCTCCCTAAATTACAAATAAAATTCCTTTCCAAAAACAATTATTTCCAAACCGCTTTCTTCCGGTAAAATTAATTGCAAAATTCTAAACGAAAAAGTTCTTTTAATATTTGGATCGAAGCCAGAAAAAGTCCCTTCTAAAAACAGCAATTGCAATTTTATTTAAAAACACATTTTCAAAATGGTACCTGAGAAAAAATATGTCATTAATAATTAGAATAAAAATAATTGTTAGAACTTTGTTATAACACGTATTCAAAATGACAATGAAAAAAATAACACTCTTTCATTTTAAAAAGTTCAACTTAATTAACGTTTTAATTCAAAATCGCAACGGAAAGAAATAAATATCTTGGAATTTTAAATAGTTCAATAATTTAATTAACGTTTTAATTCAAAATGGCAACGGTAAGAAAAAATGTCTTGGAAGTTTAATCATTAATTAGGCTTAATCGCTTTAAATTTGACTACTTATTAATTAAACATTCGCTTTAAATTTGACTACTTATGGATCGCAGCCAGAAAAAGTCCCTTCTAAAAACAGCAATTGCAATTTTATTTAAAAACACATTTTCAAAATGGTACCTGAGAAAAAATATGTCATTAATAATTAGAATAAAAACAATTGTTAGAACTTTGTTATAACACGTATTTAAAATGACAATGGAAAAAAATAACACTCTTTCATTTTAAAAAGTTCAATTTAATTAACGTTTTAATTTAGGGCCGAATTCAAGTGAAACACCATTGCAGTCGCTTCGAGGCGATCGCATATTGCAACCGCTACTGTAAGTCGAATTCAAGTGAATTCGTTTCACTTGAATCCAAATTTTGGAATTTGCGATTGCATTGGTGAGTTGCGATCGTCCGTGTTTCACTTGAATTCCTGCCTTAAAATCGCAACGGAAAGAAATAAATATCTTGGAATTTTAAATAGTTCAATAATTTAATTAACGTTTTAATTCAAAATGGCAACGGTAAGAAAAAATGTCTTGGAAGTTTAATCATTTATTAGGCTTAATCGCTTTAAATTTGACTACTTATTAATTGATATCTTCGCTAATTAAAATCGTATAATAATATAGATTAAACTAATGAAGCCTGAAAAATTACCTATCTATCGGTACCTGGTTCGACTTTCAGTTCATTGGCGTTCAGGAGAAATAAGCGTGACATAGAAAGATAGAAAGATAGTTAGAAAGATACTCAGTTTTTAATATAAGTAGATTAATATTTTTTTGTCAGAGTACGGCTTAAGTTGTGGCGGAAAAAAGCTGAAACGATGTCTTACTTTTAAAATGTCATGAGTTATGGAAGTTTTGGCGTTGTCACAAAAAACTCCGTTTTAGAACTAATATATACAAAGCAGTGAGTAACAGCCAATAAGCAAGGGCTAAGGCAGGAACATGCAACACACCACCAACTCGGTTATTTCGATCCATGGACTGTAGTTTCGTGCTCATTATGCACTCATCAACATGGAATGCAAAAGTAACCGAGTTGGTTTCAAAAATCCTCTTATAGAGCAAAGAGAGCCAAAAAAACTGGTAGCTTATGTGAAATTAGAATACCAGCAAGCGACCGCACTTGGTACGGTACAACTCGAAAATTTTAAGGCAGGGTTGGGTATAAAGCAATGTGTAACCGTTTCTAAGCAAGGGCTAAGGCAGGAACATGCAATACACCGCCAACTCGGTCATTTCGATCCATGGACTGAGTCGGAATACCATGAAATTGGGCAGCAACGGGACCAAAACAGTTCTGGGTTTTGGAACTTTCCGAATTGCGCAGATACCGAAATTTTCATTTCTTTTCTTTTCTTTTCTTTTTTTTTTTTTTTTTTCGTGTGTGTGGGTGTATGTGAATGAAAGGCTTTTTTTTTCGCAATTCTAAATTACCCAGTCTTGAATTGAATATTGAAGCTGTTACGATTTTCCCATTTAAGCAGGAGTGTCCATCCGCGAGGGCCATGGCCTATACTTGCCCTTCTGATTTTTAACAGTTGGGGGAGCATATTGGTGGGGGAGGATATTTGAGTTTTTTTAGCTTTTATTTTGGTCTCCGTAGTATTTGGATTTGTGCTCCACCATTGCTCTTGGGGGCGGGGACAACCTTGTACTCAAAGCAAAGAAAAAAAAAATTTCCCATTGACTTATTCTGATATTTCTTGACCATGAAGCTAGAAACTAACAAGTATTTATGTGTATGCATGAGCTTTCCCACATCGCCCCCCTCCCCTAAAGGCGATGGCACGCCCTCTTCAAATGCTATACGGAACAACCCCCCCCCCCCCCACCCCCCAAATAACAAACAAATTATAAATCTGCCTAGAAATGTATGCCACTAAAAACTTCAATAGTGCACTCTACTTTTTATCAAGTGACCATATCAAGTATTTTCTCCTAATTAGCAATCTCATTATCATTGTATTGACAACTAATAAAGTTTTATAAGTAAAGCTTCTCGCATTTTTCCATTTATGAAAATGTATTAAATCTATACTAATATTTTAAATCTACTTTTAATACAGTATTTTACTATTAATGTATTATATGTATTATGTATTATATTTCGTATTTTAAACCTTTACGAATCTAATCATCAACGAACAGCACGGCCTTCCCCAAATGATGCAAAAATGGTTGTCACCCCACAAAACGTAAGCACTGAAAGAAGTTCAGACCGCACGTGTTAGCTCTTTGCTTTCTATGGTCAGGGCCGGATTAAAGATTTGGAGGTCCATAGGCATTTGAAATGAGGGGGCCCCTTCACCATATGGATGTAATGATTTGATAAATGAGATTTTAAATAACTGATATATATTGCGCAAATATATTTTAATAATTTATAATTGTTATTATGGAATACATAACCAATCATAATGATTGTTACAAATATAAATTGTTAATGTTGATCAAGGCTTAATTTGCATTGGGAGTAAAGCTGCTGCACTTACGAAATTAAATATTTTAGCCAAAATTCACGCTATTCACGCGATAAAATAAGTTGTGGGTACTTTTGGGCTCTTGCACCTCTTTTGGTAGAAATTGAGCCCCGGTGCTGAGAAAGAAGTTGAATGGAAGTATGAACGTTTACTTAAGTTCTATTCGCATATTGTATCAAATAATGTTCCTAACCTTTAGCTAACAGTGCCATCTAAAGTTAAAAAAGGATATCCTCAGGATTTCTTGGGGCCCCTTTAAAACTCCGGGGCCCATAGGCAACTGCCTTTGTGCGTTTTTAGTAATCCGGCCCTGTCTATGGTATTATTTTGATTTTGGTGCTTAATATTACCAAAACAGCATCATGAAAACTTTAGATAGCAGCAGTGAATCAGACACTGACGAACCTACAACTTCCTGGTAAAAATAAAAGGATGCATTGTATGAAGATCCAATTTACAGTTTCTATAGTCCTGTCGAGGGAACTAAAAAGATCGACAATTTTATAGGAGTTTTGTCAAATACCGCCCAGCTGATACCGAATCCAGCATCTTATTTTTTTCGCCATCTTTGTTGTATCTCTCTTTATTATTTCTAAAACACTTTACGATTATATCACTCAGTTGTCTCCAGTTTATGATATTAGTCTGCATTGAAATTAAAATTGATTAATCAAAAGAAAAGAAAAAGGAAAAAGCACATTTGGAACATCAGATTGCAATTAAGAAAATATCTGCATGACTATACCCAGTACAAAAGGTACGAACTTAATTTACTACTTCTCTGTCTCTCATACAGTTTTTGAGTGACACTAGTATGTGCGGGAAAATCTAGTGAACGCTAAATCGAGTGGTAGTAAAATAGAAATTTAAGCCAAAATCTGAATGACTTTATCCTAATGATTACAATTATACTGTATTCGTAGAAAAAAGTAGAATGAAATGAATATACCGTAAAATGGGGTGTATAGGAACAGCGGGGTCAATCGAAACAAAACTTCCCGACCGTACAAAGAAATTCTTCATAAATATACTACTGGGTATTTTTCACCGTTAGCTTTTTTTTTTAGAAAGGTAAGATCATAGGAAATAGGAAAAAATTACTTTTGTCAATCTGGCAAAGCTACTGGCAAGCTTCTCCCTTGAAATTATTACCGCCGCCAGTTGATTACCGATTGTTCAAAACGTTGGAATAACATTTACATCGTTTCTTAGATTTTCGTTTCTTAGGTTCTTTAGCAGAAACAGAAAAGTGTATCCATAAATACATTAGCAAATGTGTACCAAAAATGGTCAAAATAGGAGCCAAAATTGTCAATTTAGCGCTAGAGAATTTACTTGCATTTCCCTTTTCAAAGAGACCAATCACGACAATAATGATATAGATAGCATGCATTTCAACTGATAAAATTACTTACAAACCAATAAGTTAAAACTAAATGTTATCATATTTCTAAAACTTTCAACTACAATGGTAGTAGAATCAGGCAAATTTTAACAAAAATCATACTTTTAATAACGATTAGCCTGTCCGTTAGCTTAAAAAGATCATATATAATCTTTTTCTTAACAGCATTTAATTTTAAGTTTTTGTATACAACAGACAATTAATAGATACGTTTTGTGTTTTATCAGAGATTTAGATGAATTGTTTCAAATTTGCGATGTGATAATTTTTTCTACGTAGCATTTATAATTGATTTTAATCAGAAAGTGACTGTGTATGATTTACTAACCTATAACACCTTTGCCATTTTTGTTCATTAAAATATATTTTGAATTTTACTGTTTGTAAATAAAAGTACTTATTCTAACTACACTAGTAAAAAAATCATCATTGCTATCACGACCAATTTTGCTTCTTTACATTTTATAATTTATTGTCAACTAAGAGTATGTATAAATTTGCCAACCAACTGAAAACCCCTGGTAGTATATTTTATAAGCGTTTTAGATTGAATTTAAAATCGCTTTATTTATAAAGATGCAAGAATTTATGCAAGATGCGAGATGCTAAAAAATCCCTGTACCCCTTTAAAGTGACTATTATCAATAAAGTAATTTTTCGTTGAAGAGATATTTTAATGTTTCACATAATGCCGATATACTAATTAGTTACAGATTCAGAAGAAGCGAAACCTATTTTCTGTTCTTGAATGATTTGCAACAGTTATTTAGAAGAGAAAGAAATTTTTATTTAGAGAGAGGTATTATGAGACAAATTTTTATTTGTTCCTTTTGAAGCAGGTAAGTAAACTTAACTATTTCACTTTGCCCCATATTCCCTACTTTTTTTACGTTTTTCTCTCTTTTACAAAATGAAGTGATACCTATTTAAAGGAAAATACTGAACTAAGATAATTGAAACACTTTTTAAAAACTGAAGTACATTTTTTACGAACTAGTTTTCTTTTTCAAATTGGAATCAGCGGTATTAATAGTAAAAAAAGAAACTCTTAGAGAATTAAAAGATTTTTTTAACTTGTAAGTCCTTGTCTGAACTATGAACAATCATATGAGTTTTCAATTTCGTTATTCGCTGTTTTTTTATTACTAACATATATTTAATATTATTTTTAACACACGCTTTTTTATTATTAACATAAGTTTTGAATATCCATTGCCCCTCTTCGTTCATTTAGAATTTTTGGCCACTAGTTTGGGAACCATTGCTATAGAGTGAAAAGAATAACAAGTTTTTTTGAGCAATGACACTTTCTATTTGTTTTCTTTTTGGACCTCAGACGTCGTATAATTCCTTTTTCAGATTGGACTTGAAGTTTGCAACAGCGCATTCTGGTGATTCACCACCCGGAACGTCCACCAGCCCCTGCTCCTTCGCCACCAAGCAGGACATGGGGGAACATGGAAGCCCATGGAAGCCAGAACAAGAGCCCATGTTTTGAGCTCCTTCCATGAGCTCCTTCCATCTTCTCCTTCCATGGTGCGAAGGAGCACACACACTAACAGCCACCTAACGCACGCACGCAAACACGCCTATCGCAATTCGTCACTGCGAAAAATATTATTTGAATTTTTCAAGATGTCAAAATTTCACTTATTAATACTTTTTTCTTTTATCAAAGGGTCTTTTTTTTTTTTATTTTGTCTTTCTTTAAACTGCACGTACACTTTTAGTTTAAAATGAATTCAAATAACACAAAGGACAATCGGGCATACATTTTTCCTTCCCATCATTCTTTCTCTTATTTTAAATTGTTTCAAATCTTACAAAAGAAGTGTGAATTTAAAAAGTAATTGATTGAGCCCATTTAATGGTTAAATGAACTGATGAGAACATTACGCAGTTCCTGCTCAAGAAGTATTTTAAGCCAATGAATCGTGAGGAAAATTCAAAGAATGACATAATCGATGTAAGTTGCTTGAAAATAACAATACAAACATAACATCAGCAAACCGATAAGTATGAATAAACAGCACAAATATATACAAGCAAATTAATTGCAGTTATATCCTTTAGAGGCGGAAATAACAAGAAATCCACGGAAATCAAACTATATTTCGTGGTTTATTTAGTTATTTCGTTTATTTTTATTTGTTTGTTATTTACTCATTTCGAGATCAATTTTCATGAATCTTCCGACATAGCGAGTTTGTTTGACCCCTTTTCCAAATCAACAATTTATCCTTGAAGCATTTAATTAAATTAACGCAGAAATTGAATCAAAGTTCAATGTGCGATTCCCTCATTTCTGGTTTAAAAACAAAAATTATTTTATCTCCATTTCTCCTTGCGACAACTTTTGCAACCAGTAACAGCACCTTGGGGGAAAATTGTCCAATGGTTGTCCCTCAGTCCGTCACGCCTAAGCAGGAAGATTTGCCTAGATTAATGACTATAACCTCGGGACAAAGGTTACTCAGAAAGACGCATTAATTATCAAAATCTAAATAAAATTGAGATAATTTTTTTCTATGTAGTCCTGCTGCCACTCGTCATTCATCAGTTTGAGAGAAAGAGCTATAATTTCTTGCTGTAAGCAGATTTAAATTTGGGTTAGTTCAACTATTATAATTGCAAAGAAATTCAGAGAAATTATGGCAAATTGCGTAAAATTCGCTTGAGAAATATTTTAATGGATATTTCTCCAAAATGTTTAGGAATATAAAAAAAGAATGAGGTTGATGGTGACGCATAATGATGGTTTATACTTTTCCCTTCAGATTTGCACAAGCTAAAGTCAATTTTCCAGAAATAAATGTACTACAGTTTAATATTTTTTCCGGCAACTTCGGATGCTTTTGCGCATGTCTCACATCTCTACTGATTTTGTCAAAATAATGGTGATGGTGCTAAAAGAGATGAGGAATATGAGGAGATTTTGCTTCGTTTGTTTTGTTTTTGTTGGATTCGTTTATTTGACGTGTTGGTTTGCGCTGATGTTTTTTTTTTTTTAAATTTATTACCCTTTTTTACCAATTCTGCAAAAATAAAATATTATCGGATCAAGCAGAAATGCTACCATGGTTCATTTTCTTAATCAAGCTGTCACCCCTTTTTGAAATAGAACCGTTCAGTGGTACTAGGCGCGCGTTTCGAGGTTGGACAGTAAAGTCCATTTTCGAGAAATAAATATACTATTATGCTTGGTTCTTTGTTGCCTTGGTTATTTGTTGTCTAACCAACAGTTACCATGAACTAATTCTGCAAGAAAATATTAGAACTGTTTCAACAGTTTAAATATCTAAACTATTTTCTGGTTCTTTGTTGAAATATCCATTTTAATTAATAGTAATTTGAAAGATAATTTCAAGAGGCATCGATTTACTACCTCAACTTTAGTAAAAATGTTTTCACAGTGCTTTAATAATCTTATTTCAGTATTTTCCTTTAAATAGGGATCACTTCGTTTTGTAAAAAAAAGAAAAGCGTAAAAAGAAGTACTTTATCTAGTTTTTAGTTGAGAGTGATTAAAATAAATTGCGGTTCTATAAACATTTCATTCTAAAATAAAATTTAGCATTTATATTTTCAGTAATATCGATGTTCACTAGCGCCAACTTATGTTTTTCCTTTTCTCGAAGAGGAAAATATGGGCGGGCGGGGGCAATAGGTATCAGCCAAACTCTAGAGAGGGCGATTTACTCAATAAAGTTGGGAACCACTACTCTATAGCCTGAATTTAATGTAGATTACAAACAGTTGTTCAGTTCACGTACTTTTCAAACTGCAGGTTGCACAAGGCACCTTGAAGGGCCTTGTGTTGTGCAACCTGTAGCACCAGCGGCAAACTCTGAAGGGTGCCACACGGCTCCCTATGACGCCCTTGAAGGTGCCATTTGGCTGCATGTGGCACTCTATGGGTGCTCTATGGCACCACATGAATACGCCATGGCACCCCAATGTTACCATAGGGAGTTAAATGGTACCTTCAAGGGTGCGATGGGTAGTCAAGTGGCACCCTTCAGGTGGTACCACTGGTGCTAAAACGTTTCCCCTCTAAAGGTGCCTTGTGCAACTTGAAGTTTTAAGTGCACCACATTATATTCACAATAAAATAGCGTTATGTGCAGTATTAAGACCCCCCCCCCTTCACATACTTACAACAGCAAAAAAAATAGCATAAAAATTTCTTTCAAATTTCATTTTAGCTTTTGAGCGTTAAATATCATTTAAATTTCAACTGAGTCATTCGTGAACGTACATTCTGCATATACATTTGGAAATGGGTAAATTTTCATATTAAGAAAGAAGCTCTTAAGTTTAAATTTAATACCACCAATTAACGCCATTAAATGTAGAAATAAGGTAGATTGACCAGTGAATGAACACCTGAGCATACTTTTCTTGAAAAAATACTTTTTTAAAGCATTTTTCTTTGGTGAACCTGAACAGGCAGTAGTAACTTTCTTCTGCTCATTTCCAAAAAGAAAAGGGCTAGAAAATGCTGCGTGTGTCTTTTGTTTGGGGTGTTTATTAACTTGGGCAAGGCACTTTTTCTAGTTTCAACCCCCAAAAAACCTGACCCAGAACCATGAAAATTCGCCCAATATTTTCAAAAATAATTACATGTATCGTGCCTAAATTGTTTTAAGTGTCCTGTCGCAAATGCTTCATTTTTTAACGATGCTATGAATTTTTGAAAACGAAATTTAGTTTAAGTGTTTATTCACTGATAGGTCTACCCTACATTAATGACGGGAAATAACAAAATTCTCTTCATTTAAGCTTAACATTGTTTCCTCTTAAAAAATGTCTCTAGTGGGCTTACTGCTATTTTTTGCTCTCATGCATGTAATGTAAACAGTAGACACACAATTGCAGGAATAGATGCTTGGCTTTCAAGAATTCATATTATGCGAATGTGAAAAGAAAACGAATGGCCGAAATAACCGGTGAACCGATATACATGGTTACTCCTTTAATAAAAACAACGGCGCTGAATGGGAAGTTTGGACTTCCTCTAAAAACTCTCTTCACACGTTTCAGACTATGTGAAATAAGGTAAATCTTGACATGATGACAGGTTTCGAAATAAAAAGGAAACAAAACTCTTTAGCTAAAATCAAACAATTTAAATCAAAATAAAGTGATAGTCATTTGGTGTTACGTAAGGTTGTTGAAAATTTTGAGCCTAATAGTCAGGAATTGATTTCGAAAAAGCAGAAGAATACTTCGAATCAATAAAATAGACATCTAGTAAGGATTAAAACAATTCTTGGTTGAATTGTATTTCCTTTTCCTTGTTTTTTCTATAGCAGGGTGCCGCTACCAGTAATGGTAGCGGTACCAATTTCAATGCCGGGCTTACTGTGACCCCCCCCCCCCCCCCAATTGCATATTTTTATACTATCGCTTCGTTTTCTTTCACTCACACACTTACGAACTTTAAAATAAATAATTTAAAATTGCATTCATATGTGATGTAAAATTGTTTAGCTGCTTATAACTGAATTTGAAAATTTTAATGCAAATTTTAAAATTGTAATTTGAAGTTTTCTACCACACATAGAAAGAATTGTTCAGTATTTATAGGGTGAATATAAATTAATAATCAAGAACAATGTAGAATATAAATACAACGTTAATGCACAGCCATCCGACAAAAGAAGCTTTTGTCGGATATGTGTGCATCCATTAGCTTACAATTTTTTTTTTTTTTTTTTTTTTTTGCATTGATAAAGGCGTTCCTAGTAACGTTAAAACACTTGTCTGCAGTATCCCTGAGTATTTGTGCTTTTTAACGTTGTATTTATACTCTACATTTATTGAACAAAGGTATTTATATACTTCAAGAACAATGTGTTCATAAAATCTCTCCAAACACTAATGTTTCAATTTATATTTAAACTAGGGGCTGTCGCCCCCTGCTCGCTTACGCTCGCCAACCCTCACAAATGGAAAGAAGGAAATAAAGAGAAGATTTTAAAAAGTGTCCACAGTCTGAAAACCCACACTGCTTACTAAACTCTGAAGCAAATGAATCGTTAATCACTTTTTCTCTTCAGGCGACAGTAACTGATTGATGTCGTAAAATGCTCCTCAGCGTGTTTTTCCTGTAATCACTACAAAACGATCTATATCCAGAGGGAGCTAGTAATCAGTGAGGACATTTGCACTTTTTTTCCAACATATCTGTTAAGTTTCATTTTCACTTTCTGCTGAAAAATTGGAAATTTTAACATACTTTTTATGGATTCAGACGCCAAGCTATGTAAACTTTGGTTCTGCGTTTTGTTTTTTTAGTGCCTTGACTAGGATCGATTTAAAAGAGTTTTAAATACAAATACAAATGCGACGACCAGCAAGAGGTTATGGGCCCAACTGGGCTGGTCCTAGTCAAATATAGACCCCAATGTAGATCAATGGCCAGTAGCGTACATAGACTTCGGCGCGCCCCCGCATGATTTATTAGTGCGCCCCCCGTAAGATTTATAAGTATGCCCTATCTTAGATTTATGGCAAAAAATTAAAAGCTATAATAAGACTTCGTTGAAGAGTATTCTGATATTTAAAATCAAATTTATTTTAAAATTTAAAGTAATGAAAATTGTAATTGCAATGAAAAAGCAGAATTCAGGAAAGGTAATAAACACTATACACTTGCCACAAAGAAATCTTACTAGAAAATACCAGGATATCTTACAATAATTATACTCCAAGTTTCATTAAAGGTTACTGTTAATTATAAAGCACATTAGAAAAAGAACACAAGGAAAATATTTGCAGTCAAATTAGATACAGTTAAGTTTCAATAAGTTACTTCCTTTCAGGAGGATAAAATTAATTCTTCTACTATAAACTCATACTTTATCCAATGCGTTGTTTAGTACTCAAAATTTTTTGAGTAAGTTCGTCGAGATTTGCACCTTTGTGACTCATGAACCCTGGAGCTTTCTATACTTAATACACAAGGTCACTCAATCGTTCGTCTGTCATTGTACTTCTTAGATAAGTCTTAATTAGTTTTAATTTAGAAAAGGATCTCTCTGCTGATGTGGATGTTACTGGCAACGTGAGAAATATAATAAAAGCTACGCATATATCTGGGACACTGGATGATAAAACATTGTTCTCTATCATAACAAGATGAGCCACTTCAGTAATTTTTGTCAAGTTTCTCTCTTATTTCACCTGACAAAATGTTTCGCATTCAAATAATTTCTGATGTAATTGAGCCAGACACATCGTTTTCAAACTTTTCACACAACTTAATAGCTGCATTCACAAGTTCTTTGTCTGAGTATTCTGTTAACGCTTTGGGGCTTAAAAAGTTGAATATATTTTTAACTGAGGACATACTCTGAAACCTTTCATAAAGTTGGTTTATCAATATGTCAATTGCAGCGTAAAACACTTGTATTTTGAAGTTATAATATGGGTTTGACTGAAAATCTTTTTTGGGGTTATTGAAAAAGTATTTAACCCTCATTTGCCTTTTAGTAGGCAATGCAGTTTCAATTTTGCATGCGTTTGCAAGTTCTTTTGCTTCATTAACTAAAACTATCAAAGCTCAATCGATAATTTTGAAGAAAAGTTACGTTCTTCTGTAGAAGGCAGCAGGCTTCGTCCAATGATACTTCTGGGTTTTGAACTGTTTTTGAAGGTAAGTTAATATTTTCTAGTACCTTGATTTGTAATACTAAGATTAAAATGAATTTGAATGAAGACATTTGTTTCTGTAAGGAAACAGCTTCTGCAATTTCTTTACTTTTAGTTGATTTTAAAATTATACCCGAAAGGCAGTTCAGCACTCTGAGCAAGTTCCCTTTTACTGCTACTAAACAGTCATACCTTAGAGAACCATCTGGTTGGGCATAATTTTTTTTAGTGTTTTGGTTATCATGCTTTAAATTGAACATTCTTTTAATAAGGCCCATCTGGGTAAACTTTCACTGAAATAGACGTATATTTTATTTATCAATGCGTAAAATACAACTATTTCAGTTATGTTTCCCGCTGAATCATTTATAACTAAATTCAAATTATGTGATGCACAATGCACATAATTTGCATTACTACATTTCTTTTTAATTCTTGCTTGCAAGCGTTATAGGTACCCTTCATAACGGCTGCCCCATTGTAGCCCTGCCCCCGACATTTTTCTAAAGGAATATTATTTTCTTCTAAAAAGTCACACACTTTTTCTGTCAGACTGTCTGCTTTTTGGTTTTGTATAGAAATGAAACCTAAGAAAGACTCATTAATTTTAATTTTTTCTGTGATATTGATAGAAACGTGTCGCATATCAATAGACATTTGATCCGTCTTTGATAAATCTTGAGTAGTATCTACAATAATCGAAACGAATGGGGATTTTTTTATTTCTTCTAGTATGCTGTTCACTACTTCGTTTGACGCGAGGCTAATCATTTCGTTTTGAGTTCTAGGACTCAAATATTTAATTTTACTTTGTGCATTTTCCAAATATCTTTTAAGGTAAGGATCGTATCTTGATAATAAATTAATAATGTTAAAAAAATTTAGTGATTTACTGTTGATGTTGTGTATGCTTTCAGGGTGCCACCGAAATGCCAAATTGCATGCTGACATCGTGATTATGACATCCAAAATCTGTTTTAATACTTCACGCAAAATGTTTCTTAACGTAATGAAAATGTTTCACGTAAATGTTCTTTATTTGGATTTTTTAAAAATAATCTGGTAAATTTCGAGACTGAATAGGAAGGAAGCAATTTTTAAAATAAAGCCTAATGTATCTTCAGTTTCGTGAAAACACTAATACTAATGCCGTCTCTTCTCAGCAGATTGAGGCATATTAAGCAAGTAAGTTGCCACCCTTAAGCCAGGCCGCCAACTTACCGCCTTATACAACTACTGTGCATACTCTTATTTTATTATTCGGTAAAATTCTAATTTCATTCGTTAAATTGAATTCGCCCCCTCCCAAAAACTGAGTTCAGGCGCCCTTGATCATAGGAGCTCAATTAGAGGTGGACAGGGGGCATACGTTATGCGGGAGAAGGCAGGGAGAGTATGGTGAAATTATTACGTTATGCATCATATGTGACGTATAGATGCAGATTTCATTCGGAGCACCTGGTAGTGACATTGAATACAGGGAAAAAAGTTTTTTGTGTTATTTTTTCAGAGTGCGCCCCCATATCTTTGGCGCCCTCCCGCGCCGCGGGGGCTGCGGGGGCGTTATGTACGCCACTATCAATGGCCCTCTTAAAGTTATCCACTCCATTGCTCCTAACCGCTTCTTCCGGTGAACTGTTCCAAGTTCTCACTACCCTGCTAAAATAGTAATTTCTCCGAATTTCTAGATTAACCTGAGATTTAAACAGCTTAAAACAATGACCGCTTGTCCTGCTTTCCGTGCAAAAATCTAACCTAGTTACATCATTCATTTTATTAAATTTAAATAACTGAATCATGTACCCTCTGATTCTCCTTTGCTCAAGACTACATATAAATCATTCTAAGTCTGGAATCATAGTCTAAATTAGAAATTCCATTTTCTAACTTTGTAGCCCTTCTTTGTACCCTTTCCAATAAATTAATATCTATGCATTAAAATGTTCCCATTATTTCTCAACGTAGTTATTTTTACACTTCTGAAAAAGTTATATCGAATAATTGAAAATTTAAAACTAGGGTGAGTTCTGGTAAGTGCGTACCCTTTTTTGCAAAGTTCATGTTCTCAGGGATGCTGCTCTGTTGAAAAATCTTGTACACTCACAATTTTTTAAAGTTTTCTTTCCAGATCCTTTACTAAGATTTTCAAGCATATAATATGTCAAATAAACCATAAGCATAGGTTTTGTGACCTGGTTTATGACACCTATTCTAAGGTACGTACTTTCCCTACCTAGCGGGGTAAGTGCATCCACCTTGAATTATGTGAATATGAGCAGTAAAAAACTTCTGGCACATATTAAATATGTTAGGTAGTTGCCTTGGGATAATTCCTAATACTAGAGATCAGCACTTGCTTGCATGGATGAAACGCAATCAGTGATATTCCACGTGTCTTGCGAACAACTGTGATTTGAAGACTGAGAGAGTTGTGTCTGTGATTCTTCCTCTGTCCTTTTAATAAGACCAAGTGAAAAAATGTAAGTTGTTTTTATTTAGTAATAATCACTCATAGTCTACATAGTTTATTTTGGTTAAATACATTAATCAGTCTGTGTTTAAACCAGGGTTCGCACTTACCCCTTCTTAAATGTAAGATGAGACATGTGGGTCCAATAGTTTTGTTGTAAGTGCGTCGTACCCCTGTGATTTTCTTTAATTCTATTTGTATGGTAGATCGTTAGGTGACCTGAGTGAACAATTCGAATTTTTCTGCTTTTTTTTTTTTTGAATAAATACGGTTTTAAAATATTTTTCTTATTAGAATCATCAACAGTAAGAAAAAACACAAAATAAAGAGCATGATGCGATACTTGTACTTTTTTTTTCTTGTACATTCAAATAGTTTTTCACAAGGTGTTCTTTAATTTTCTTAAATATAATTTATTCATTACTCCACCTTCGTTTTTTGAATCAGTTGGTTCCTTATTTAGTGTTTCACTTAATTTCATTGCTTCATTTGTCATTCTGGTTTAAATTAAGTATAGCTTATAACCGCTATTTTCAACGAACAATTTACTAACTGATATATAAAAGCCAATATATTTCATAGGTAATGAATAAAATTGAAATCTTATGCCGCATTTAATGTTAATATAAATACTTGATGAAAATGAAGTCGGATTTATAATCGGTTTATAAAAGAGTTATAAGCAAAATTAAAGATGAATTACGAGAGTCGGATTTTCCACGTAATGGTACACACTTGCCTCATCATAATGGTACGCACTTGCTCCACATAATAGTACGCATATGCCTCATGATAGTGGTACGCACTTGCCCCATCATAATGGTACGCACTTGCTCCACATAATAGTACGCATATGCCTCATGATAGTGGTACGCACTTGCCCCATCATATAATGGTACGCACTTACCCCCACCTTACTTTAAAGAAAGGGAAAGTGCGTACCGTCATATAAACAAATTTTAGTTAGAGTATTTGATCAAAATACCCCATGTATGTTATTAGTAGCTAGTACTCAAAAGAAACAACTTGCATTTCTTGACTTCAATTGCTTGGTATGACTACAAGAGAAACTGAAACAAAACCTTCTCAATCTTTACTTAAGAGATTTTTTGAAGACATTTAAGTTATCCCTGATTGTGTTTCGTCTATTGAATCCAGGCCTGAATTCTACCTATTGAAATTATCATTAGACAGTTATCTAACATAGTAGATGTGTTGCAGAAGCCATTTCAAGACAGTGTTCATATAATTCCCAGTGGACGCACTTACCCCGTGGACTCACTTACCAGAACTCACCCTAATTTGTTTTAGCTTCGTATGCAAGAAAAAAAAATGAGTTTTGACATGAGGAGAAAATGAGGAGCTACAAAGAAAGTGTCAATGAGTTAGGTGGATGTGGAAGAACAGTTGAGAAATTAGAAGGCTTTCGATGTAGTGTTTTTGAAATAACTTGCTCACTAGAATAGTGGTAAGGAGACAGTTTCTTTCTTTTTATCTTTGTTACTTTCTTGTAATCCATCTGCTGAGCCGGTTGGGAACTGCGGATAAAGTGCCAAGGAAGCTAATAGATGTAAGAAAACATTTGAGGAGTTGATAGGTAATGGTCTATCAATGTCTTGCTGACTCAATTGGGCTTGCTCCGAAGAATGGGATAGTCATTAGTTTGAGCATTCTTATTATTATTATTGTTTCAATAGCATTAGTAGTATCTGAAGCTTGAAAATCTTTACCTGTATAAATGTTGATGTCTAGAGTTTTGGTTGGTCAGAATTTTGCTTCAAAGGGCTGAAATATCGGAAAGTTCTAAACGATAAGCATTTCTCTGGCTCAGCGGCGAATTTAAATATCATTTGATATCAGAATATTTTGTTTATGGACAAAGAGTCTTACTGTGCAATCGATTAACGCTACAGGTAATTAAGAAAACTCTTACTCTTTTTTAATAAAAATTAAAATGCTGTTTTTTTTGTGTATTTGGCGAAACTTCAAGGGGTTAGTAGAGGGCTTAAATATTATACGATATCATTTTTTTTTTCATGGGCTATGAGACAATGTGCTGCTATTTTCGTTACTGGCGATTTAAAAAAAAATCATATATACAAATTTAATGTAAGTAAATACTTAAAATGCTATTTTTTGCATGTCTGGCAAAATTTCAAGGGTATAGCGGGCTATCTAAATATGTTTTAATTTCAAAGCAATTTTTTCCTACAAGCATTTGATACTAATGCACAACTTTTCCTACCATAGGCGTTTCGATTTTTAAGAAAGGTTGAAATCGACCCACACACACCTAACATTGGACGTCAATTCTGAAAATTTCTCCTGTCCCTGTACAGTATTCCACCTCCTGGTTTGTTCTCCTTAACACCACAAAAAAATGAGTAAAAGTACGATTTCATACTTCAATTTAGAAAAGTTTTCATATTAATCCCCCGATCTTTCCCTAACGTCACCAAAAGTAAAGCTTTCAATTACACATTTAGGACTTATAACTTTTGGTATATATTTTTCCTTCAAAACAATAAATTGCACAAAAAAAATTTTACGTTTACGGGTGAAACTATAAAACGTAAAATTTTACGAGTAATAAATTTTACGTTTTATAGTTTCACCCTATATTTCTTTCTCTCTCTTTAATTAAAAATTAATTTAGAGTAGAAGAAAAGGCGATGGTTTCAAGTTTTTCTCTCGCCTCGGAAAATTTTTATATGCGCCACTGATTTAAATGCTGCTTTGCATGTTAGCACTAAGAAATATATATTTAAAAGTTCTGTTAAATTTTCTACTTTTTCATTATTTTAGCGGTTCAATCGACATTTTTAAAAGAATTGCTTAGCTTTAAAGTCACACATTATTTACATTCTTATTACAGTAACTTTTTATGGTTTTCTATACATTGTTCCTATGTTGAATGATGTAAGTAGTATTTACGATAACGGGTGCATATGGATTCGTTATCTTGATGTAGGGGAGTGTGGAACAAAGTGGAATAGTGGGCAAAGTGAAATGGAAAAATATTTTAACCGTTTGTAACGCCACTTATCTAGCAACATTTTAACTACGTTCCCAGATATATAGTTGATTCCGGTCAGAAATAAATGACTCTAAATACTAACGGAAAAAGCTATACAAGTCATTTTCAAACTTTGGTACCTTTATTGTAATACTAGCTGCGTGGTAAACAAAAAATTAACAAAATTTGAGCAAAAAAATGAGAAAAATAATTCCTTTGTTTTATAATGGATATAAATTGCTACTCTTCAAAAACCTTTACTAATTCATAGCTGTGTCCCGTGGTTTCACCCGCTTTAATAAGACAACAATCCATTAAAAAACTATTTTAAGTACTCTACGATATATGTGTACACGGGAAACGAAAAAATAAAAGAACCTTTGGAAATAAAATAGTAAGATAGTTAGTAGGATGAATTTTTTTATTATTATTTAATATAAAGAACGTATTTTAAAATACTTCTGTATGTACGATACTTTTAGTTTTATTTTCGTTTGGTAGTAGAACGTACTGGTTTTCTCCGCAACCTTGATAATGTAACATATAGTTGGTCAAAGATCAATCACAATTTAATAACACGATAAATCAAATTATTTAATTAAGAAACTATTTTCAACTATAAAAGTAAAAACAAACATTGCAGAAAAAAAGAAAACAAAATCCAATAGAAAAATCCTATAAAACAAATTATGTATCTGAATATCGAACAAACACACTTTCAAAAATCAAATTGCTGAAGACAACCATTTCGGAAAGAGCCGACCACAAGGGCCTTGGGCACCATTGTCATCTAGCGCCCTCTACACACAATTGCGATAACAATACTTTCAATGAACTACATCTCTCGAGATGAGTAGAAACTAATCCGCTTGTGCTTTTCGACTATTATTATTTTTAAACTATAATAATAACTCCTTACATATAGCGTAATGTTACATAGCCTGAAGTCTTCATGATGAAATGGACTATTCAACACAAAAATAATTTTTACTTTCAAACCAATAGTTCCTGAGATTAGCGCGTTCAAACAAACAAGCTAATTCTTCAGCTATTAGTATAGATTCGTGGTTTTTCAAAAATATTTCTTCTTATTATAAAAATTTTATAATTATCATTTTAAGTAGGGTGAAGTGGGATAATTGCGTACTTGGGGCAAATGTGTACTCATTTGAAAAAAGGAGGAAAAACTGAAGCTAGCTGCTATCTAGTGGCACCATTTGGAAGCCTGTAGGTTAGTGATCACTTCTCAGATGGCTGCACCTATGTCCAGATAATAAGGCTTTATCAATCTGCCTCCATTTCGTCAGGTGTTTTTTTCGTTGTGAATCACATTTCGTGGACTTTTGTTTACAGTGCTGCAGGATCACCATTTTCAGCTAAATTTGATTAGTTCTTGGATAAATCACTTGAAGGTAAGTTGTTTTCCTCATTAATGGCTGCAGAATAGTTGAATTAATGTTTACCTATACATACTGTTGGGGTATACATTTACCCCGGTTTGTTTTCAGTCACGGGGTAAATGTGTACTTTTTCCTGGGGCAAATGTGTACTACAGTAAACATTTACCCTAAGCAAAATTTACATAGAATACACATTCACCCACTCCTTATTAGACTTTTACAATCTTATTAGGGCGTATATTTTTGTTCCCAAATGTTTGATTGACCTCCTCACAATAAATTAATTGAAAAAAATGGAGAAAACACTTTCGTTTACCCTCACTCTGAAGATATTAGCGAAATCGATGGCAATGCTATTGTCACCAAGCTTCCAGAGCCATCTGAGGGAAAAAGAGGTGTTTTGATATTCCCAGCTAAATTTTCCTCCTACAACATGGGTTAGCAGAGTTGCTGAAGGTCTCACTCAAATTTGCTATTCTCATTTTGGCCAGGACCCGCCACTATAATTCCTTTTTTTTTTACATTCCAAGATACAAATTTTGGCATGTTCTTTTCAATTTTGCTATTAAAGACGTTTTTTCCCCTTTAATCCTATGCTTTGTACTTTGTTTTCACCTTTGTAAACTGTACCAATTAAGAGAGGACAGAAGGTGGGCAACAAAAAAGTGCATAGCTTCCGCTGCAGAATTCGGAAATAAAAAAATCATACACAGAATTTTTTGTCCTTAACTGCTCTTTTGTACTTATTTGGCCCAACAGCAAAACAACTGAATTGTATAGGATTTTCATGCGGCGTACACATTTGCCCCAACTTGTGGGGCAAATGTGTACTTCAGAGATGGTTTTAAAAACATAGCAATACAACCATGAAAAAAATAGTTTTTTTAAAATTCTTTGGGTGATTTGTAATCTAGAGAAACGCCGCTTAAAAGATGATATAAAAAAAATAAAATTCTGAATACCCCCCTCCCCACCAGAGACTTAAGAAGTTGAATTTCGTCAAAACAGGTACACAATTACCCCACTTCACCCTACTAATTGAGACCTACCGATGTCCAGTTCAGTCTCTATTTAGTTTATATTAGACATGTTTTGATTTTAAATGCTCAATGCCATATGTACTCGCGGGGCAAAGTGAAAAAGTTTATGTCGTTTACGTACGCATTCATTTACTAAATCACATACGTATTTCATTAATTAATTTATAAATACTGTAATAGTATTGACTCTGTAATGAATATGTTCATATTTTAATATAAAACAGATGAGATTTGGTAATAACTCTTTCGAAACTGGTTTAAAAACTATACTACTGCATGATTGCAACATTACCACTACTATATTCAGTCAACATATGAAGATTCGAAAGCTTTTTTTAAGATAAAATTTTAACACATATCAAGAAACAATTACACTAGAAAACAGTCATTTCGCGGCATTCTATTTTAAAGTCAATACCTTATCAGACAAGTGTGCTGAATAATAGAAAATTATTAGATTTGTCAAATTAGCTCTGGTTTTTGAGATAAAGACTATTAACTATTTCACCGAAATAAAAATACCAATATGTGTTGAAAAAATATTAAGGTCTTTACCAGAATGATGTATAAAAACAAAAAAATTAGATGCTGTTCATCAAATTATTAAAACAAAAACTACAGAACTTTTTCTGCAAGCTTTTCTGTGATAGTATTGCTCAGAAAAATCTCTTATTAAAGTACGACAGTTGTCTGCCTTCAAGTGGCGATCCAATCGACCTTGATAACTTGTTTCCATTATTCTAATGTCCTGGTGGAACCGTTCTCCTGGTTCCTCATTGTAATCGCCCAGATTATCCGGGAATATGTGCTAATGGCTATGCAAAAATTCAATTTAATGCTCATAGTAGCTCCTAATGTGCAACAATTTTGAAGCATTTTAGCGACTAATTCTGAATAGTCTGGTGCTTCATGGTACCTCAAAAAATATTTGACTACTTTTCTGATTGTTATTTTGGTGTTAACCATGTGAATACGTGCATTTCTTTCAAACTTCAGTCGAATGATACAAAAAATCTGTGGGTGATGGGGAAAAACTGCTTACATATTTGAATTCAGTGCATCATTTTACACTAAGATCAGGTATTTTTCTCCATTTAAATGAAAGAAGGTTTTTTTAGAATAGTGTAATCATTTAATGAGGAGTGAAACACGCGTAGCAGTAAACAATATGGAGGATTCCCAAAAATTAATTTGTATCGGGCCACAAAATCATTCTTGCTCTAACTAAAACTAATTTATAACTTAGTGAACTGAAGAGAAACTCGTAATTTAACCTTAGTACCTATTAGCAGCACACATACACACACACAAAGGAAAAGTAAAAGTCATAAAAAATGAAGAGATTTTAAATCAAAAACATTTTATTTACTATGAATGAGAGAACTATTTACAATCAAGTACAAATATTTACATACAATATAACTACATTTCGTTTATATTGTGCATACATATACTGTAAAACAGTTTGTGCAAAAGTAGGAAATATTGCTAAACATGTAACTAACATTATGTGAAAAATTGTAAAAATACACACTTGAGTGTAAAGCAATTTGGTACTATAAAACTTCAAATATCATGTATAATTTGGAATGTGCTAGGAAACATTTGGGCAGAAAAGAGTACAAAGTATTTAGAAACAAATGCATAAAAACAACATTCATATAAGTATATAACAAACTGGCCTAGTATATATGTATATATTTTTGGGGGGGGGGGAAGGGGACAGGTTTATAAAAAACAGTTAAGCTATTATTGCAGTTATTATACTTTAATAAGCACAAAATACAATACAAAGAACATGTACACCTTCCTACATTACTGCATAGCTATTTAGAAACGAATCGTCACTTACAAATCTTTTATTTGCTTCAAGTTCTAAGTTATTTTTCAAATAGAAAAATTAAAAAAGGTTTAATTGTTAATTGGTCTAAGTTTTGCATTATTCAGTGAATTTTACCTATCCTCTCCATCATTTCTACATCAATAATTTTTAAGTTTATATATTTATATACACCTTTTATGATATAAAAAGATCAATAAGTATAATTTAGTGCACTAAATTTTAATTAACATTTTCTTCTTTATTATAACTATCGACTCAACTATCTTTAAAATGCATAGCTGGAGTATTGCAGTTCCAAATTGCTGATATATCAAATGTATCGTTCACATAAAAATAACAAGTTATTATAGACATAGGAATAAAATCTTTCAATATTTGTCACACTATTATTTAATAAGACATAGGCATATTTCGGCTCACTATCTTCTTCAGAGGCACAAATGAAATTAATCATTTAAAGTCCAGGAAGTATGGCATCCACTCAACCCATCAAATCAAGAAAAATACTTTAACTCGATCAGAATGTGTGAAAAATATATAGGGTTAAAATTAAATGCTTTTCATAACAACTTAACTGACATTCAAAGCTTTTTGTTAAAAAAATATTAAAGGAAAAAATAAATGGAGAAACATAATTTAGTTTCAAGAAATTTTTTTAGAACCTCAACTTTTCAGTTATTTTTAATTGAAATGGTTGCATCTGCATACATATACATGTAAAAACTCTTAATTAAATATATCATGATAGTATATTTCCAAAGCTAACATTTCATTGAAATTATTAACCTTTTCTAAACACCTAAATAATCTTTTAATCTTAGGTCGTTTCGAGATAGATTCAGAGGTTTTAGAATCAAAGGGGGAAATATCTACTTACAGGTTGCTTTTTTCACTTATCTATTTCTTTTTTAAATAATGGAACTGAGAAAAGCAATAATTAAAATATAATTTGATGAGATAACTTAAACATGCTTCATTTGAATCAAATCAAAATATTTACTTCAATTTTATATTGTAAAAGAGTTCGCTTTTTGTCCTCAAATGTAAATATTTAAATACTATGATTTTTTGCAATTTTAGATAAATTATTCTTTCTGTAAACCTGACAGAAGTAACTATGTCAAAATATTTTGTGAATACTTTTTGGAATAACAAATATATAGATGAAAGGTGTTTTATAGCTAAAAAGTTATTTTTTTCATAAGACGGATACAAGTACTTTGAGTAAATTGCACCACAAAATTGCATATCATTGATGTAAACACAATTTTTATCAACTTAATTTTAATTCATGAAACTGTAAGTTTAATATAGACTGTAAGGAGCACTTAAAAAAATGTAAATAAATAAATACTAATAGAATGACCAAACGCAAAATTATAATAGCCTTTAGTTCAGAAACTCCAACTTGCATATTGAAATGGACTAGTTTATCAAAATGAATGATGATTAGAAAAAAAAATGCTAATTCATTGCTATTTTTTTACCACAAAGAGTAAAATTTGATCCCTTGGAAAACAAAGCAGAAACACTGGCGTATTTTTTAAAAAATTTTTACTAAGACCAATATAAAAAGGACTCAACTTACAAATTTAGGTGGATTTTGTGACACTAATTTTAACTTCTATCAAACATCCTTACTGATAAGAATTGAACTTTCAATTGTGCCATTTTTTCTATATCCAAAAAAAGTTGTATAATTTATTTATTAACTATTCTGAATATGTGAATGGAAAAATCTAGATTTGTGATAAAATGTCTCAAATTTAGTCTTTAAAAAAATAAATAAATACAAGATGCATTTAATGCAATGATAAAATAATGCAGCAAAAATTCTAAACGAATTTCTGGATGTAAGGAGCATTAATGACCAGAGCATAATGGCAAACTAGTATCATCAGTACTTTTTTCATTAGCAAAAGAAGGGTATCTTCATATTTAATATAATTGCATAGTTCAAGAAAAATAACACGTAAATATTAACAAATATTATATTGGTATAGAAAGTTTACAAAATGGCTGTATTCAATAAGTATTTTTACGACACAACAAGTATGACATTTGAGTTATAAAATATCAAATGTACTATTTCAAATCACTGCAGACTGTTGTAAAAATATTTGCTGCAGGAAGCAACATATATTTTTAAAAATAAATAAAAAGAAAGCTAACTTTTCTGTGAATATTTCCAAACAAGCGTATCAACAGCTAATACCTTCATAAGATACATAAAAAATAGATAGGAATGTTTTACACGGAAATAAATCTTTGTAAACTAATAATTTTAAATTGTTTTTCAGATACGAGGCGTACTTTTAAAGTACCGTTTTGGTATACAGTCAAAACAAGCAAAGATATCTGTATATTTTTTTTACATGAAAGTCCATACCTTAAACTACTTTTCTACGTAATTGCCACCAATACAACGGCACTTATCATATCTTACAATCAGCTTTAAAGTCCCTCTTCAAAGAAATATGCCGCCACTGCATTACGATCAACCTAACATCACCGTCATTGTCATGGCACTAGCTAGGCACTGAGGTGCTGCTTCAGATGAAAAAACAGGTAGTAGTCACTGGATGCTCGATCTGAGTTGCTTTTGCACAAAATCTTTATTAATGAAGGAAGGTCGACCATTTCCGTTCCTAGGTGTACACATTAGAGTGGCCATCTTTGAATGCTAGTACCCAAATCCTAACCATTCCGTCGCTCATAATGGTTTCACCATGTACTGAAGACATCTTGCGGTGAATATCGATAGCTTTTAACCCTTTTGCAGTTAAAAAAACAAATTACCGCACTTACCTAACAATCGGCGGCACTCTCAACCGATGGACGTTTTTTGAAGGTGATTGTACGATATGAGAAGTGCCTTACATTTAATTCAATTATGTTGAAAAATAGTTTAAGATATGGTCCTTCAAGTAAAAATACAATTGTAAGGATATTTCTGTCTGTTTTGTATTTACATCAAAACGGTACTTACTTAAAAAATGCGCCTCATATTTCAATTTCTCAACAAACAATTAAACCTAGAACTTATGAGAGTCAAAGATTAAGCTACACTTCAAAAAGTAAAGCCAGAATCCTCAAAATTTCTCCTGACAAATATACTAAAGCTTAGAACATTCACAGTTATATTCTTTACCTCAAAGTACACTATAAAATTTAAGAGAGTGACAAGTTTAAAATATTACGGAGGCGTAACATCAAAGCCCTATTATTTCAACTTTGCTCATTTGGAGTCATTTCATGAGAAAGCAGTCATTTTGTTCTGCATATGATAGCTCTATATTAAGAAATCCCACATGCATGTGTGATTTCTAAAGGTCAATTAATTTTTACTTGCCACTTGTTACACATTATAATTAAAAACGTTAGGAAAATTTGTCCTATTTGCCCCACACAAGAGAGTGGAATCACCAATTGTTTCAACTACAGTAGACCCTCGTTATATCGCGCCTCGTTATATCGCTCATTCGGATACATCGCTCTTTTCTTATGTCTCCCGAAATATCAAAACTTATTAAAAAAAACTGGCTTTAAGTTTGAAACCATTTATGAAAACGTATGGTAAAAGTCAGAAAAACTCTTCTTTATTTTGTTAATGAACAAAACGAAGATTCTTCTATTCTTCTGAATTCCCTGGCAAAACAGCGGCAATTCCTGTCACACAAACGTCCATACCAGCAACATATTTCAGATTAAGTTGGAAACTGCTTCCCACCAGGGCCGTAGGAAAGAGAAGAACTATTTTTTATAACCTCGGTTATATCGCGCTTCCGGATATATCGCTCTTTTTCTTTGTCCCCCGAAAAGCTCGATATAACGAGGGGTTACTGTACAAACATTCCGATTCCAAATTGCCAGAAAGATATTGGTCAAAACAGTAGCTTTTTTCTTTAATTTTATTTTTAATGCTCAGATAATGTTATGAAAACATAAGTAAAATGATCCTTACTATCGTTTCTATATCTTAAATTTTAAATTACTTTTTTTTAATAGAAAAATGCTGTTTTCTGGTCAATAGTTAAACAAAACAAAAAAAAAAAAAAAAAAAAAAACCTTAAGAGCTGGTTAGCCTAATCATTAAATAAAACTGATGGATAAAAAAGTGTTGCTTGATTGTGCTAGTTTTACTGTATTTTAAATGAGTTAATGAAAGACTAGTTTATAAATTCAAAAATATAAAGCTTTGCTTATTGAATGGCTAAATTACTCTATTTTATTATGGGTAACTTTTATATCAATAATATATAATCATGTTGTAGAGCAATGAGTACAAACTCATATTCTAGGTCATCATGTAATAAAGAATTCAGTCTTTAGTTGTACGTTTTAGAAATTAAAAAAATGGCAACATATTTTTTGGAAAAAAAAAAGGAATTATAAATGCTTGTGTGTGTTACTTATACAGTATAACGTTTGAAAGATTGCTCAGCTAATCAAAAGATTAAATGATATGTATAAAGGAGAAAACTCTTAGAAATGATTGCATAGAGAACAAAATAAGGCATTCAATTATTCCTTTAACAATAACATTATTATTTCTCTTCCATCACATAAAACTTGGTCTACTCAGTATGATGAAGTAATGGGTAAAATGTAAACTAATTTTTACATTAGACTTGAATTCAATACATAAATTATACATCTAATTGCACTTAATAAAGGCATTTAATTCTCCACGATTTTATTGAAAATAAACGAAATTTAAAATGCTGATTGCTAAAAAGTCCTTCTAAAAAGTATTATTTTGTACTTATTAGAATGGTATAATAATAAATTTGAGCATAAGTGAAACTATATTGCAGTATTCTGCAAATTAAAAGAAAAAAAAATCAACCAACTTTCTTGAAAAGCTGGAAGTGAACATTTTCTATTTCAGTTAGTATATGATGGATATCAATGAACTTATCATAGCAAAAGCTTGCACTTATGTCAGTAAAAGTACTACAAAAATGGAATACATTGTTATCATTCAAAAAATCAAATGAAATTATGATGCAAAAAAATACAGAATATAAAGTACCAGAAATGCAGCACTTTACAAAATGTGATAGTTGGGTACTACATTTTATACAGAATAGTATATTAATCTGAAATGCCAAGCTATGAAAATGTGCATAGTAATATCTCATCAAAAAGAACAAAAATATATATATGGTAAATGCAAAATAGTTCCCAATTCAGTCTTACTGAGAGCTGTACCTCTTTCTACGTTAATTATACATAGAAGATATAATATCTTTTAATTCATAACAAAACACATTGAAAAGTAAGTACCATATGTAACTTGATAGATGATAAATTTACATATTAATATAAACACTTGCTACGTAGAATAATATTTTATCAAATAACTGCTTTTGTTGCGTAGGCATAATAAAATAAATTATTAAGTACTTTAATTTAAAACTCATTCAACGGGGGAGTTACTAAAAATTAGTTTATAGTAAACGATAAATATCTCCAAAATGGAATGGGGTTGTAAATCTTTAAAATGGAAAAAGTTCCATACTTAATGGTAGATAAAATACCTAAAATATTTAAAAAAAATGCCTACAAAATATTAAAAAGAGAATGTGACATAAAACTTGGTGAATAAATTTGAAAGACTCTAAAACTCTAATACAACATTTTGCTTTGGTACAACAAGGAAAATAAAAAAGACTTTCAAAATTCATTACTTGCAAGATTAAGAATCCATCAATGGAAACAGCAATTTTAGGATTTTTTTCTTAAATAATTGCTATTAACTTAAATTTCAATGAAATATTTTTAAAAATGCAAGACAAGTAAAAGGTAACAATTCAATGCAACAATTAAACATCTAATGAAATGGCACTAAAACTAAAAATATTTCTATATACATGATGTGAGATATTTTGCTCAGAACTTATATATCACAGATACACACAAAAGTTGTCTGCCATATTAATTTTTACAAACGACAATTTTGATTTATTTGAAGCATTTTTAACAACAGAAGTAATAAATTATGAACTTAATTCTTCTAGAAAACAAGGGTTTTTATGGCTTAAAAATCCTGAATATTTTGTTCTAAAGTTAACTTACAAACAAGCTTAACAATTACATTTACAAAATATTTACAACATAACAATAATAAAAACAAATAAGTAACAACAATGCCAATCTTTAAATAATTGACAATTAAATTTTGAATAAAATATAAACGTTCATAATAAACATAGTCTATGATTTCCATTTCTTTTGATTTTTGACTGAAACACACAAATGTTTACTTTAATAAAAGTTTAATTATTTAGTTGAATTCAATGTACAGAATATTATAATGCATTGCATAAAAATAATACTTTGATAAAGGTTTTTGAAATAACTTGATATGTTAAAGGTAAATTTGCTGTTTTCCTCAAATAAATCATTTAAATATATCTGAAGATCACATCTTTCCAGTGTCAGGAAATTAAGTCATTGAATGATAGAGCAAAACTTACAGCACTTTGTAGAAGAGAAATAGCAATTAATAATTTTCACTTCTTTTAGTTGATCAAACAAGAAACTTAACGCAAGTTTTTGAGGCCTTTTTTTTATAAAAACATTATAGTCTTACATTAAAGTATAGTAAGATTATATTAATTTACAGCACAAACATCTTTGTGGACTATGTTTAAAACTTCAGAATTCATAGATTACGGCAAAATAAAACAGAAAAGAATTGTTCTTTTACTAAGACTTAAAAGCATGACAGTGCAAAAACACAAAACAATTTCCACATGCAAGAAAACTTCACTTCATGAAAGATAAAAAGAGTAAATCTCAAGCAGCTGTACCTTAGACAGTAAATAACTTTCAAAATTCTTGAAATAAATTTACACACATCATAAAAATATGAATTACATTTTTAAAAATTTTATAATGCCATAGTAAGTGTTAAAATATTACATTTTGCTTTCTTTCCTTAAAGTTAGTCTAAACTCTTCAATTTTATTTTATTTTATGAAAGATGTTACAGAGTTAACTTTTTGCATGGACAAGGGGTTATTATTTTAAGCTATTTAAATTTCAGGCAAGCATGGGAATTAGGAAAAATTACTGTATTATTAATAAGGTTACCAGGTTCTTGGAACAGCTTACCGACTGTAACAAGCAAGAGAGTAGATAGTTTTAAGAGGACTTCTGGCCTTTATTGGGGACTATAAATTGACTAGGACCAACCCAGCAGGGCTCAGAGTCAATGGCTGGTCTTCATGTTAATATTTGTATTGTATTTCACAAATAGAGGGCAGCTGATAAGGAAGCAATTCCCAATCTTTTTAAAGCTGTTACCCATAAATTCAGTATTACATTAAAAATTACCACCAAAAGCAAAATTAGCTATACTGCATTTTTTCTACTTAAAAATGCAAAACAATACTTTTAATTAATTTTAATCATTTAGACAAAGAAAGCACCCGTCTTTTTGGGCAATTGTTCTTAAATCCAAAAGTACTTAATAAGATGGTTGATGTTGCCTAAAAATTTTAATTTGTTAAGTATTTGTTGTAGTTTAGGCTAATACATATAATTTGAGCTCCAGATTTGCTATTTTTCTATCAATAGCTAATGATTTCCGATTAGGTACTTAGATTAGATATTGATGATTTTCTAATGATTTTGATCTGCTGCCAAATAACGACCTACTCCTTGCACTTACTTTTACCATTTAGAATTTTTCATTTTACCACTTAGGAGGCCATTACCCTCAGGTTGGGAATTGCTGTGTTTAGGCATTACAAATTTGACATTCATAAAAATTAACTTGGGTGATTTATTTCCTTTAGTATGACACTTACCAAATTATAGTTTTTTGCTATATTTTCTTCACATAAATAGCTTATTTTTTTGAAAGCATGACCTGATATTGTTTATTGTAAAGATTCTGAGGTTAATTTTAAGAAAAAAGTAATTTCAAATGGTATTATTATTCTTATTAGTATCGTATAAAGCTGTAACTATAACTGGATCATACTTGCTTCACATGTAACTATGCATCTTACATTCTTGAAGAAATTTAATTAAACATTGACCCAAAAGAAAACATTTTATCACACAGCATACATTTGTTCAATATCTAATATTAAAACAATTGACTTAATTCATTAGCTGCTTTTCATTTTACAAAAATCTTCCATATCTCAATTGAAGATATTCATCAAAATATGTTTAGCAAGTACAGGTTTTTTCTTTTATAAATATTTTGTATAAAAGCAATGTTCTAATTAAGATTCTAAAGACAATGAAGACATGTAAATTTTATTGTGCAAAAATATTGCATTTATACTGCAATATGTGCATATTCATAGTATTAAAGAATATGTTCTTGAATTTTAAGGCATATTTATACATACTTTAGTCATGTCGAGAAAAATTAGTCCTTTAAAAAGTGAAGACATAACTTATCAAGAACTTTTTTAAAGCTATGGAGGTTCATCCTCACATTTTATTTTTAGTTAAAAGCTATTTTAAATTATTACTGTAAATTATGTTTCACATTTCAACAAATAATGCATTAATTATTCACAAAATTACCATGCTCAATATGCACTGTATGTATAAAAATTGCATCATCTGAAAATAGATTTTTTTTCCATCATTGAAAAGGCCGGACTTGTAGAGAAAACATACGAAAGAGTTCTCGAAAACTGAATGAAAATGATCTCTGTACTTTATTATTTGGCACAAAATAATATTGATTGTAAGTTTAAAGCATCAGATTCAATGTACAAAAAAGTTGAAACACTTCCAAGCATAAAAATATTCATTAAAAACTACATATTTCTCTCATTGATTTGTTTATTATTGTGTTATTTTGAACTAAAACATGAAATTTTATTATATGCACAAATGACTAGATAAGTTATTTTAATAAAATTTGGCAGAAATGTAGCAAAATTTCCCTCAAGTTATTCGGAACATTAGCCCTCAGAAAAGTTTGGCTGCAACCTATCAAAGAAGTTTTTAAAAACTTTCAGTCACACAGGGGTGGAAAAATCAAAAATCCAGCTTTGCATCAGTAAAAATTTAATTTTGATGCTCAAAATTATTAGGCTTTGTTCGTTTTTGGGTCAGCTCACAACTTTTTAATAGAAACTGCATTTGTTGAAGATAAATTTTGTAATTCTATAACGTATGCAAAAGATTTGTAGCAATAAATAAATAAATAAATGTATCAATATAAAAGACAAAGAAAAAATAAATAATTTTTAACACTAATAACACAAGGGGGAATATCTTGTGCAGAATGTAAAATAAAAGTACATGGCTTTGACAGACTGAATTAAGCACAAGCATAATTCAGAGTACTTCAAATGGCAAAAAGAGACAACTAGCTTTTAATTTAAAACGTAACCCTAATATGGTATAGTTCAAAGATGTTATGCTCCCCCTACACTCCTCTGCAGAAAGTTAACTGGCTGCAGTTAATTAAAAATTCTGGCTAGGAATTTCTCATAATTTTTCATTTTTAGTTAGCACTTACATTTTTAACTACCCAAAGTTAGGAGCACGTCAAG